>VIAB01003307.1:146111-157969 GCA_009801035.1 Oophaga pumilio
GCTGGCTCCTAGATTCTGAACAACTTTGTCGACCCCTGGGGAGGCATTGTTGTGGTAATTAAGTATTCCTTTTTTTCTCTCTTTCGCTTCAGATACTAAAAAGATATTTAAAAGTGGTAAACATGAATAACAGCATTTAACAGGTGTGACTAAGCATATAAAACACAACTTCAGAATCACAAAGCAGAGACCAAAAAGTTAAAATATTCATTAAACATGAATATTTAAGCACTATTTTTAAGCCAAAATAATAAATGGATTCAAGTAAAAGAAGAGTATAATGTTGTAAATTTTTCTATTATTATTATTTTCGATGCTTAGGCCTAAAGCAGAAGAAGATCATTAACACATGAAAGTATAATAGAGTAATACATCTTCACTTTTTTCAACCTACTACTTACAGTATTCTGGTTTAAAAAAAAATAGAAGCACAAAATAAAACATGCTGTCCACATACTGTTGTGTGAAAGAAGCCTTACAGTACAATAATGATATTTTTACAGAAAATGGCCAACAATGACATACAGTGGGGAAAATTAGTATTTGATACACTGAAAAATTTGCAAGTTTTCCCACCTCCAAAGAATGGAGAGGTCTGTAATTTTTATCGTAGGTACACTTCCACTGTGAGAGACAGAATCTTAAAAAAAATCCAGAAAATCATATTGTATGATTATTACATAATTAATATGCATTGTATTGCATTAAATAAGTGTTTGATACAATAGAAAAACAGAACTTAATACTTGGTACAGAAACCTTGGTTTGCAATTACAGAGGTCAGACGTTTCCTGTAGTTGTTGACCAAGTTTGCACACACTGCAGCAGAGATTTTGGCCCACTCTGCAATACAGATCTACTCCAGATCTTTCAGGTTTCTGACTGTCTCTGGGCAACATTGAGGTTCAGCTCCCTCCAAAGATTTTCTATTGGGTTCAAGTCAGGAGACTGACTAGGCCACTCCATGACATTGAAATGCTTCTTACAGAACCACGCCTTAGTTGCCCTGGCTGTTTGTTTCGGGTCATTGTCATGCTGGAAGACCCAGCCATGACCCATCTTCAATGCCCTTACTGAGGGAAGGAGGTTGTTGGCCAAAATCTTTGATACTTGAAGTCATCCATCCAGTCTTCAATATGGTGCAGTCACCCTGTCCCTTTTGCAGAAAAGCACCTCCTAAGTATTATTTTCCCCACCATGCTTCACCAGTGAGATGGTGTTCTTGAGGTTGTACTCATCCTTCTTCTTTCTCCAAACATGGCAAGTGAAGTTGATACCTCTATTTTGGTCTCATCTGACCACATGACCTTCTTTCATGCCTCCTCTGGATCATCCAGATGGTTATTGGTGAACTTTAAATGGGCATGGACATGTGCTGGCATGAGCAGGGGGAACTTGCGTGCCCTGCAGGATTTTAATCCATGACGGCGTAGTGTGTTACTAACGGTAATGTTTGAGACTGTGGCCACAGTTCTCTTCAGGTCATTGACCAGTTCCTCCCGTGTAGTTCTGGACTGATTCCTGACCTTTTTCAGAATCATCCTTACCCAACGTGGCGAGATCTTCAAGGAGCTCCAGACCGAGGAAGATTGACAGTCATCTTGTTTTTCTTCCATTTTATAATAATTGTGCCAACAGTTGTTGCCTTCTCACCAAGCCACTTGCCTATTGTTTTGTAGCCCATCCCAGCCTTGTGCAGGTCTACAATTTTGTCCCTAGTGTCATTAGACAGCTCTTTGGTCTTGGCCATGGTGGAGAGGTTGGAGTGTGATTAATTGAGTGTGTGTGCAAGAGTTTTATACAGGTAACGAGTGCAGAGTAGGAGGGCTTCTTAAAGCAAAACTAACAGGTCTGTGAGAGAAAAAATTCCTGCTGATTGGTAGGTGATCAAATTCTTATTTCATGTAATTAAATACAATTTAATTACCGGTATTTAAAAATCATACAATGATTTTTTTTCTGGTTTATATTTTTAGATTCTGTCTCTCACAGTTGAAGTGATAAATTACAGACCTCTCCATTCTTTGTAGGTGGGAAAACTTGTAAAATCGTCAGCGTATCAAATACTTATTTTCTGCACTGTACATGCCATAGACACAACTGTTTAGGGTCCTTAGGGTGACATCTCACATTTTGATTTGATTGCAGAAAGGTGACTGAAAATAAGTTTCTTTTCATCCAAATGGAGTTGTTTCCGATGAATGGGACAGTTGCAGAAATTTTCAAAAAATCCACTGCAAATATGCAACATGTGAACATACCAAGGAAGGCAACCTAGTCTTGTTTGATGCCATTCCCTTTCCTTTTTGAACTTAAAAGCCTCGCATCTCTAGAGGAATTGCAGGGTGAGCTAACAAGTAGGCTCAGATCTGATTGTGGGACATTCACGTGACCTTGAAATTGCAGTTCTCTTTATATCACAGGAATGTCCATGTATCTGCCCCAAGCTATGCAGATACATGGACAGAGGGACAGACAGAGCAGTACGTGAATCTGTAAGCAGATGCTTTCCTGAGGGTTTAGGGAGATGGGATACATGGCTTATGAAATTTGGACCCCAGAAAATGAAATCCTTATGGGGGTCATACAACACTCCTAATGGTATAGTCATTCTCTTTTATTTCTGTGATTCATTAACTGCTGATGGCAGTATATACCGACCTACTATGAAGGTGTTAAAATTTAGAAGACTTGTGATAAAACACATCGTTGGAGAACATTCATTTATCTCTTATGTGTATTCTCTTTACAGACAGCATCGTCAGCGATAAAAGGGACCATTCAGCTGGGAATAGGCTACACTGTAGGTAACCTTACATCCAAACCTGACCGAGATGTGCTTATGCAAGACTTCTATGTAGTTGAGAGTGTCTTCCTACCAAGGTAAGAACTGAAAGCACTGCTATGAATAAAAGTGATTTTCTCATTTAGGTAATTGTTTATCTATCTATCCCATATCTATCTATCTATCTATCTATCTATCTATCTATCTATCTATCTATCTATCTATCTATCCTCTGTCTTTCTGTCTATCTAGCTATCGATTTTTTGATCTACTGATTCTCTCATTTAGGTCATTGTTACCCACTGTAAACCCTTTGTAAGCTGATGACGCTATTTTACAAAAATCCAAATCAACAGTAATTGCTGTGAAATTGTTTTGGTCATTAAGTGTAATAGAGCAGTGGAGATAATACTGTCGATGGAACATTAAAAATAAAAGCCAGTTACTGTGAAATGTAGCTTACAATGAAAACAGATCTATATTTAAAACATTTTCCTACCGTAGACATAATTCTGTGGCGTGAACATGCTCCAAGACTAAATCCTTAAAGCTTAGTCAAAATATTAATACAATTTAGATAATATTTATACATAGGTAAGAAGTCTTAACAATACATATAGTTTTATGTACTGCACTGCAAAAGGTGGAAAGAAATCTTGCATGGCAGGATAGTCACTGTTTTACAGTATAAGTAGCTTTTTTTTTTTACAAGGAAAGGATCTTAGCGATTCAAAACCTCAGTGTCTAAATGACTTGAAATTCTGTTCACTTGGAACGTTGCTCCAAAATATACCCATTTAATTTTTGTCATCAATACGGTACCGCAATAGAAAGGTCATTTGGAGTTATTAATATAGTCCATAAAGTGCCCCTAAAAAGACTAAAAAAATATGCTGCATTCAGCCAAATTGGCATGGAACAATTATAGTCCAATTGGGACATGGATATCTAGGAAAAAGAAAAAAATTGATTCCACCAAAGGTCATGGGTATCTTGTTTCCTAACTAAACTATACAGTAACTTAACACAGATCAGGATTTAATTAAAATACTCATTTTGGCATTAAATTAATTTGGTAAAGGAAGATGCCCTTATATACAGTACGCAGTGGGGTATCTTGGGTTGCCAGTGCCCTTGTAAAGGCAAGCTTTTTGTGCCCCCTAACCTGTGAACCATTAGACAAAAAATGTTAATAATAAAGTAATACATTGTTATTTTTTTTAACTTTTTTATATTTTTTTATTATATCCTAAACCTAATCCTATCCCTAACGCTATCACAATCCTTAACCCTAGTCCTAATCTTAACCCTAGACCTAACCTAAGTCCGAAACCGAAGCTGGGGTTAGAAAAAGTACATAAAAACTTAGGCCCTCGTTCATCAAAGCTTTTACAACAAAATTCAGGCTTACAAAACTCCAGAAAAGTAGAAAATTTTTGCATCCTGTTTCTGAACTTGTCTCACCGATCTAGATGTCAAAACAGCTTCTGGCTTCATTATTCTTCCAGTTGACTAGCTGCCAAACAGGTACTGACTCCGCTCATGTGCTGCTCTAAGAAGAAGCAACAGTGGGGGAGTCCGGTGAAAGTTTGCATCCCTATAGAATGTGATGAGTGGGGTAACCGCCCTTGTGACCCACTCCCTCCCCCCACATGTTACTCCACTGATGGTATGTTGTTCTGAAAGCCAAAATAGACCTATTTCTTTAGGGGGTTAAGAAATTAATAATAGCACTGTAGATCGTCTTTGAACACAACAGTGTGAAGTTGATGTACTCATATTCTTTCACATAAATTCTAGTTTTATTGCTTTGCTTTGTTATTGCAGTAAAGCCTAGCAGCCATGTTGTAAAAGGAACTTTCAAAGTTCACTGCTTCTTGAGGTCACATACTAATTTATGTTTCCCAACAACAAAGACAAATGAACAGCAGCTAATAGCGCAAACCACAGAGGCATGACTGGGATATGACACAATGCATGTGCATTGTATTACATTTTTAAAATTTCATCATCTAAATCTGAAGGTGGCTGTACACAATATATAAAAGTTGTCCGAAACTTACGATTTTGTCAAGCTTGGCCAACTATCTAATGTATATGTAGCATCCAGACAAGAACTTATGAAGCAATACAGAAGAACTGTATTTTGAATGTAAGGAACAAGGGGCAGCTAAGTTAGAGGAATTGTTTAGAATGAGAAAAACCTTACTTTTCCAGCCCATGGACAAGTGTGACAATGGAAGCCTGTAAATCCTCTTATATGTGCTAATAATGGTAGCATAATTCTGATTAGGTTATGTATACAGGTGGTCAAGAGGACATTTTGCAAGGTTTGGCTGTAAACCATATTTTTCTAATTTCTTGGAAATTAGTGACGCTTTTATAAGTACAGTAAGGTACAATCATAATGTAGACCTATGGGTGGAATGTCTGTGCCAGTTCCCAACCCTCTTGTTTCTGCTTTGGCCACTAGGCAGTGCCATGCCTTTGTTGTGGTTGATGTGTGACAGCATCAACCTTGTTTAATTCCTAGGACTTTTGGTGCTCCTAGACCAAGGAGATATGGAGTTAGTTGTCTGGTTTTTATTTTATTTCTCCTTTATGAGAACCTCGGGTGAGGCTGCCTGCTATTTAAACCCCTGGGTCTCTGACTTCCACTGCCAGTCAGTTAGTTTTTACAAAACAACAGTCTTTCCGTTGAAGCAATTTGCTGAACTCTGTTTGTAAGACCAGATCCCTGTACAGGAGTTAAAGGGTGAAGAGTAGACCAGTGTGCCTCTGTAATCTGCCAGATGGGGTGGCTTGTGCCAAGTCTGTCCGTGGTAACTTTTTTTGAGCTTGTGGCCTCTGATAGTCCTGACAATGTATGTCTGTGTTTGCGAATGACAAACCAATCAGGTGTTTTCTGATTCTAAATTCATGCGTGATCTCTTCCGATCTGTCTCTTGTTATGCTGTTTGTAGTAAGTTCCAGGTAGGGTCTGACTACAAAAAGTATGTTTGTAGTCTGTAACCATGGAAATAACTAGTTCTGAATATGATTTATTTATACAAATTGTGGGCTAATTTTATGTTTAGTCAGAGCTGAGGGGAAAATGGCTTTTCATGCTTTATTTAAAAATCATTTTTGCAATTAAATAATTAGGAATAGTGGTAATTATTGTTGTTTTGCCAAAGATGGATAGGTTATTGGTACAGACGTATTATATTTGTATTATGTTGTGTTTCTAGATACCTTTAGGCAAGTTTTTGCAGCTTGTCTGCCTGGAACGTATTCTCATTGTTGTCTGTAACGTTTCATAGTTTTTACAATGTTCTGTGTTAGTTATTGGCACCTATTGCCAGGATTATACACCAAGTGACCATAGACAGAAGGGTTGATTATAAAAGTCACAGAGATCTCTGTACTGTCTACGTGGTGTTGACACATAGTCCAAAGATGCAGTTTTGCTGGCAAAATGTACCTCTCAGTACCACATACTGTCAAATGGAAAACTGTAGTGAGGCGTGCCAGATGCAAGGTGACTCACATAAAAAAATAAATATTAGTAATAACATAACATGCTATTAAACCTCGGGTGTTTATTTCCATCATTTTAACATAGACAATGACAGAGGCAGCAACAATCAATCCTATTCCACGTGTTATAGAACATGTGAATCTGAATTTAGCATGGACAAACTATCGTCTGTCTTTTCTAAATTCAGACTGCCCTGTGCCAAGTCTATTTTCTAACATTTTCTGATTGTCCTGCATTGCCAAATACAGTAGAGCAAATTATGAAAATACTCAAAATAATGAACTAAATAGGAGCTACTAAAAGACCCTTAAAATACCACTAAATAGGGAAAAGAAGTGAACAAGTCTCCCTAACCACTAAGAGACAGTGGGTGCGATTCATCAGTTTATGTTAGAATTCTTCCATGAATCAGTTTGAAATGTAGCAAAATTTTCTGCATATATTTTGCTTTTGAAATGTAAATGAATGATAAGTTATGTCATATATATTGTGTCATGTAGAGCTGTTTATTAAAATTACTCATTTTTATCTCCACAACTTAGTGAAGGGAGCAATTTAACCCCAGCGCATCATTTCCCAGACTTCAGATTCAAGACCTATGCTCCACTAGCATTCCGCTACTTCCGAGAGCTTTTTGGCATCAAACCAGATGATTACTTGGTAAGAATTCGGCATATTCTCATTTTTAGATACAATTTGTTAAATTATTGTACCTTATGTACCTAATATGTGAAAGAAGATTACTTAACCTGAATCCTGTTTATTATATAAAAATCCTAACTTCTTGATATTTGTCCATCAATTGCTTCTCATGCTACTTTATCTCCTACTCACCATACCAGCGTTTTTTTTTACATTGATTGTTTACACTAGTATAAAATGTCATCATAATGGATCATGGTCTAATGGCAAGTGATGATGCCTTATAGAAGTGGCCTTAAGCTGTGGCTCTTATAGTCATGCTGGTAGTTGTAGCTTTACGGTGACTGGAGAGTTACTGCTTGGAGATTTGTGCCCTACAACAATGGAGTCCTGGGAGAAACATCAGAGTGAGCAGCTGATGGAGGAACACAGGGATGGGAAAACATCTCTCCAACACAAGACAATTTTTAGCTTTTTGTGCATATTTCTCATGCAATAGGCATAGATACAAGTATATGTGATACTATGGTTATTCAAAAGCCTAGAAGTACAGGAAAACCACAAAAGATAATGAGAGGATTTTTAATGTTATTTCCTTTTTTATGTGTAATGCTTTTCTGTCAACCATTTAAAATCTATTATTTTCAATCCCCAATAGAAAATTAATGTAAAGTTTTGATTATTACCTATTGACTTGGCGCAGTGCCTCAAAAAGGTATAGTTTCCACACCATACAAACAAATGATCAAAAGTGTTGTTTCATTAGGTAGAAGAAACCGCTAACAGAAACATCTGATTAAAAGTGGGGGATCAAGAAGCTAACTTGCTATGGGAAGGTGAAGACAGACACCTCTGGTTAAAAGTTGTGGATCAAGCACATCTCTGGCTATGGAAAGGAGAAAGTAGACACCTCTGGTTAAAAGTTGGGAATCAATCACCTCCCTGGCTACTGGAAGGTGAAGGCAGACACCTCAGTTTAAAAGTGGCAGATCAAGCACCTCTCTGGCTATGGAAAGGAGAAAGTAGACACCTCTGTTTAAAAGTGGCGGATTAAGCACCTCTCTGGCTATGGAAAGGTGAAGGCCAGGGGTGGACTGGCCATTTGGCAATTCTGGCAAATGCCAGAAGGGCCTGTCTGGTCATGGGCCGCTTGGCTGCCACATTGTTAACAGAATCGGTGTTCTCAAGACACCCATACTGTTAAGAGTTGTGACGGAGCACAAAGTCACTGACTCGGTCACTTACTAAAGCAGGCTCTGGGTATCATTAGAAATATTGATCTTGCTTTCCTCCATCCAAGGTAATATAAGTTATATATCCCATCTGCTTCATGGGGACGGGGACAACATGGGCCTGTGGGATTTCAAATGCCAGGGCTGAATTTCAGCCCCAGTCAGTACCTGGTGAAGGCAGATACCTCTGGTTAAAAGTTAGGTATCAATCACTTCTCTAGTTATAGGAAGGTGAAAGCAGACACCTCTGGTTAAAAGCTGGGATCAAACATCTCTCTGGCAATGGAAAAGTGAAGGCGGACACCTCTGGTTAAAAGCTGGGGATCAAACATCTCTGTGGCTATGGAAAAGTGAAGGCGGACACCTTTGGTTGAAAGTTGGGGATCAAACACCTCTCTGGCTATGGAAAGGTGAAGGAAGACACCTTTAGTTAAAAGTTGGCAATCAAGCATCTCTCTGGTTATGGAAAGGTGAAGGAAGACACCTTTGGTTAAAAGTTGGGGATCAAACAACTCTCCACCATGGGAGGTTGAGGACAGACATTGGTGGAAGTGGCTTACCTCAAGGGAGAAAAAAAAGAAATGGGCACTGTCCACTCCTTTCCTCCCTCTATGTCATCTATTAAAAAGTCATCCAAACTTAATTGAGCTTAAAATTTGAACTGTAGAGAACAGGAGATGTCAGTCTGTGGCTAGGATATGTTTTCATAGATAGTCAAATAACTTCTCTTTGGAAACACTGACGTATTATGTGCTCATTATCTGTGACTCTAAATGTTGCATCAACTTTACTGAAGTTTGAAAATACAGTAATAATTTGATATATAATTGCATTATACATTTTTATTTTATATTGTAAATTTGGAAGTTAAAGAAAGTTAAAACTGTAATCTCCATTTTTGTCGGTTAGCTACATGATGGACTTTGCCAGGCCGAGTAGTTTAACAAAACTGGGTTAAGAACTAATTAAGCATTTGATGAACCTGTCATTTTATTATAATTGTTATTTTTGTAGCCATTGATTATAGTAATTTTCACACAATGATCTAATTAGTTTTATATACACAGAAGAATATTGCTGCTTGCATTCTAATTGGGATCGCTTATGAGTTAATTGCTATATTTATACAGTTCATTAATATGCGAGCGAGTTCCGCAACCTTGACCTGGAAACACTTTTTATACTTAAAGTTTAAGACAAATTATAACAATAAGGTGTTGATCTCATAATAAAGGTGATGCTTTTGATATTTCTTGCCAGCACTGTCTTGCCAGGCAAATGTTCATTTTAGAATTCTAAACTAGCCATGTCTGTGAAATGACTGATATCAATAAATACAATCTATCAGAAACACTTTATGCATGTATGACAAGGCCAAAATGTGTATAATAACTAATGAGTAAGCAGAGCAAATAGTGGGTCCTGCCAAGACCTCAATGGTCCGTGTTAGATTAATAAATAAGTCAATGATTATTGTAATGCAACCATGAATGACATGTGATTAAAGATTGAAATCCAAAAATGCCTTATTGTGTATCTTCTCACTGGCTATCCAAACTAATGAATATCTCGTCTCCTTTTGGTTTAGTACTCACTTTGCGGTGAACCTTTGATAGAATTGTCTAATCCTGGTGCCAGTGGCTCCATCTTCTTTGTAACCAGTGATGATGAATTTATCATCAAAACAGTTCAGCACAAAGAAGCGGAGTTTCTTCAAAAGCTACTTCCCGGCTATTATATGGTGAGTAAGAAGAGATTATAATACGTTAGTAGAATGTCCCATTAATATGTCGTGTATCAGATTCTCTGTACAGTTGCTCAGCTATTCTTCTCTTTTTGGTACTAGAATTAAAAGGACCCATCAATCATTTTTATGGAGGGGTAACTATGCATGTATAGCTACATCTAAACAAAAAATCCTAAAATTTTTGGCTAATGCAATGCTCCCATTATTGCCCCAGTGAGGAGATCCATTTGAATCGTATACCATATGTCAGCACTTTGTTGCAGTAACGAAGCCACTGATGCACCAAGTGATCTGGAAATGCTTCTTTATAGCCAGTGGCATTAGATACATATGCATTTAAAGGGAATCTGTCACCCTAAATTGGCGGGATATTTAAATGATGGCAGTCGGGTCAGATGGGCGGTGTTTTGGGTACTTGCCTTAACATGTTGTTCACCGCTGTCTCCATTATTTCTGGGAATTGTAGTCGTTGCCCTCCATGTAACGCGCCTGCGCATTGCAATCTTGAATTGTATGCTTTGCCCGCAGATTGCAATGCGCAGGCGCGTTATATGGAGGGCAACGACTACAATTCCCAGAAATAATGGAGACAGCGGCAAACAACATGTTAAGGCAAGTACCCAAAACACCGCCCATCTGACCTGACTGCCATCATTTAAATATCCTGCCAATTTAGGGTGACAGATTCCCTTTAACAAGGTAGCAATTGATTACTAACTCCTGATCTACGATGTGCAAGAGAACATCTGAACTATATCCAGTGCCCCAAAGCAAAGATCACAATGAGTCCTCCATTATGTTACTGGGTTTTGACCCTCAAGACAGATGTGATGGTGTTAGTTTTCTCCTCCAGGCAACTTCTATGATGCTTGGGACTATTTCCCGACCTTTACTTAATAACAATCAAAAGGGGAGTTCTGCACAGGTTCTGGCCACCCAGTAGCAAAAAGGATATAACCTATTGTGTACTAGGGATTTTACAGAATGGAGACAGTTTATTCTATTCGTAGTTGGGTTATGACTACATAGGCAAACTCAGTACAAACTCAGTAGCTCATTTTTGTTTGTGCAGTCAGTATCAGTTTGTACAATCAAAGATGCCAATGCTAAGAGCTAAAGCTCTAAAATGTGTAGTTCCTAAAGAGCATAAAGCTTTGCATTACTTGACATATGTCACCTTTTCTACAGTGATTTTGAAACTGCTTTTCTTCATCATTACCATCATTTACATCAATACTTATTTTTTTATGTAGAATTTGAATCAGAATCCCCGGACACTACTGCCCAAGTTTTATGGACTTTATTGTCTTCAATCTGGAGGTATAAACATTCGACTTGTGGTCATGAACAATGTCTTGCCACGTTCGCTGAAGATGCATTTCAAGTATGATCTCAAAGGATCTACATATAAACGGAGAGCATCTCGAAAAGAGAGGGAAAAATCCAGTCCCACATATAAAGATCTGGATTTCTTGCAAGATATGCATGAAGGATTGTATTTTGATCCTGACACCTACAGTGCTTTAATGAAAACACTACAGAGGGATTGTCGTGTAAGTATAATACAGACAGGAAAGATATTTCCATTCAAAGGTTTAGTCTTGCCGATTAGTTGTATCAATGAAGTTGATGGGCTGGGAACAACATGAATGTGCCAATACAGACCTGTCTCCTCGGAAAACACTATTTACCTGGAAATATTGGGAGTATCTGTGGGTAAATAGCATTCCAATGTATGCTAAGCCAATTTACTGAATGAGCCGCAACAGGGAGAAAATTGATTTACTTCCTCCCGGGAGCCATCGACTTTCAGTCATGGGGATGTGCATGTGAGTCGCACGTAGCCAGGGCCTGTGGGGTACTCGGCACCGAGCCCGTTCACTGGGGAATGTCAGGGGTAGCACAGCTCGGTCCGTGGCCCTGGGCGCTCAC
>VIAB01003308.1:14038-38969 GCA_009801035.1 Oophaga pumilio
CATTGATTTGCATTGGGTTTCGTGTTTCAGTCGGACCTTCGACTATTCCTATAGTCGGCCGATTTCGGGTGGTCCGAAACCCGACTCGACCCTCCCGGAGGCAAAGTCGCTCATCTCTAGTCATTAGTCATTTTGGTCAGGTCAGTTTCAGTGGAATGGTGGGGCCGGAAGCCAGATTGTAGGTTGTCAAAGAGCAAGTTAGATGAGAGGTGGGAGGAAAGTTCAGTGTGAACATACTGCTCAAGGAGTTTGGAAGCAAATAATAGAAGATATGCAGCGATAGCTGGGTATAGCGGTTGGGTTGAAGGATGGCTTTTTGAGGAAAGGCGTGATTGTGGCATGTTTGAAAGCAGAAGGGAAGGTACCAGAAGTTAGTGATAGGTTGAAGAGATGGGTTAAGGATGGTATAAGTGTGGTTGTGAGGTTAAGGAGTAGATGGGATGGGATGGGGTCAAGTGCACAAGTGGTGAGGTGTGATTTGGAGAGAAGACTAGTAAGCTCTCCTTCAGTGATGTTGGAGCAGGAGGTTATGGGGTTAGGGCTTTCGTCTGGTATATAAATGGGTTGTGGTGGTCAAACAATAAAGACTTTCCTTTTATGGTCAATCTTATTTTTGAAGTGTGTGACAAAGTCCTCAGCAGAGAGAAGGGAGGTTGGAGAGGGCAGTGGAGGGGGAGGCGGGAGTTAAAACTTTTGATTAACTGTTTGGGGTTGTAGGATAAGAATGATATGAGGCTTGTGAAGTAGTCCTGCTTAGCAGACGTGAGGGCTGATGTGTAGCTTCTTTGAAAGCGGTGAAGTTATCTTGCGAATGTGTTTTCTTCCAACGCCGCTCCGTCACCCTGGAACTTGCCAAAGCTTTTAGTCGGTTATTGTGCCAGGATTATTCATTGATTCGTCTCACTCTGCCATGCACGAGTGGGGTGGCCACATTAATAGCTGATGCGAGAGTGGCATTGTAGAAAGCAATGCAACTGTCAGTGTCATGGAGTGAAGATATGGATGTCAGAGGTAGAATAGAGTTAGAGAGTGTGAGTGTCTTGATGTGCGAGGTTTCTGTGGGGGTACGATAGTTGCTTGACATGGGTGACACGTAAGGAGGAAAGTGATGAGAACGTGAGTAGATGGTGGTCAGATAGTGGGAGAGTGGAATTTGTGAGGTTAGATAGGGAGCAGAGTAGGATGAAGATACGGTCTAATGTACTGTAGGCCCGTCTGTGTGGTTGTTTGAGGAGGACCATTGAGTCAGTCCAAAAGATGAAGTGAGGGACAGGAGTTTGGGGGTTGATGACTGGTGGGTGTCAGTGGGGATGTTGAAGTCACCCATGATGAGGGTAGGTGTCATGGTTGTGGACAGGGTTCCCTTCCCTGTCCTTGCAGGGTAAAGTTTGCATGGCCTCCTTTTGGTTTGGGGAGGGCTATATATGCCCACCCCAATCTGGGGCTCCTTGTCAATTATACATTCGTTCTTGGCTGTGTGTCTGACCCCCTGGTGTGCTTGCATACTGTTTTGTCTGATTGCCTCTTGGGTATGACCCGGTCCGTTTTCTCATTCTGTGCATTGCCTTGCGAATCTGATATTGCTGTCTCTTCCGGCTCTGAACTTTAGGTTTGTTTACTCTTACGCCGCACCCGTCTGCCCCGTTTGTACTGTACCGCTATCTTCGGCTTCCTGACCTTTGGCTACGTCCTGACCATTCTTTACATCTCACCCTTCTGCACCTCTTTGACCTCCTGGCTTGACTTTGGCACGTTCTGACTACTCTCTGGCATCACCAGTCACCGCCGCTACTCGGCGCCTGGCTCCACCTCCAGCCACTGCCACCGGTGGTCACGTGCTTCAGGACCTGCGCTCAGGCCATTAAGCTCACCGCAGCTCTCCTCACACTCCCCCCGACCGCTTAGTATCTGTGCGCAGACTTCTGCTGTTAGTCTGCAATGGGGGTCGTGATAGTAGGAATGTCAGCAGAAAGAAAGTGAAGAAGCCAGGTGGAGAATTGGTCAATAAAGGCAGTGGTTTGGCCTGAAGGTTGGTATATGATGGCCACTTGGAAAGTAGATGCGGACAGAGTGTTCTTCAAAAGAAGGGAGGATAAGGGAGGGTAGAGATGGGATTGGGTTGAAGGTGCAGTTAGTAGAAAGGAGAAGACAAACTCCTGTACCATTTTTGTTGCCAGGGCAAGGAGTGTTGGTGAAGAGGAGGCCGCTGTAACATAGCGCAGCAGGAAAGGCAGTGTTGGAGGATGTCAGCAATGTTTCAGTGAAGCCCAGGAAGGGAAAATTGTGAGAGGTAAAGAGGTTGTGAATCACATGGAGCTTACTGCAGATGGAACGGACGTTCCACAGTGCTAGAGAGAGAGGGAGCAGGTGGGTGAGTGTGCGTCAGGGGCACGGGTTTTACATAGGAGATATTGCAGGAGTTCATACTAGGTAGGGAGCGATAGGAGGAGGAATTAATGGGAACTATCGGCTATGGGGGTCCAGGATTGGGAGATATGTCGCCAGCAGAGAGGAGAAGCAGAGAGATGGAGAGCAGATGGCAGAAGGAAAGTGTCTGGTTTGTTTTATGCTTTTGTAGTAGAGTAAGTATGGTGAAAGAGTAAGTGTGGGGAAAACAGAGAAGTTAAGTACATTTACTAAGCAGTGGTTACTCGTATCTTCTAGTCACTTCTGGAACACTTCCGGTATATTTCTGCTGTGCACTTAAAATCTGCACTTTAAGAAGCTGCACTAGAGAACATGGTCAGAGACCCCTTGCTCTATATTTATTAGATTTTAATTCCACATTAAAGATACCTGCTGAGAAAAGAAGGGAGTAGTCGCAGAGAGTCAGGTAAGACAATGCTTACAATAAGGCACAGCGTTTTCATAAATGTTAGCAAGTAGAAAGTGATTATTCAAGTAGAATTTCAGTATGTATTTACCCTGTGACTTCTGTGTTGCTAGATTTTACCAACAAGCACATTTAATAATCCCTGCATCAGCCACTAAACTGGAAATACATTATGTCCAATCATATCAATGGCAGTCTATATAACCAAACTGAGATAATTCTAAGGAAAAGCAGGTAGACAAAATTTGTCTTGGTTATATTCAATGACATTCTGAAGACTTGTTTCATACCACCAATTATAAGACTATTTTTACATAGCATTTTAGCATACATTCAGTGGCTCAGTTAGAACTTATATCCAAAGCCAGCAAAATGAGAATTGGCTATAAGCGCTGATGGGGCCTTTGACTATGAAGATGAAGATGGCATCATAGTGTGATCTTTTGGACTTCATTTTTGCCCACATAAGCTGTGAAGAATATGGTGGATATAATTTCAAGCCAATTGACTGTATCACATCCGTGTGAAGTTCAGACAGGTCAACTGGTCCAGGTGGTCCAGTGTTGTGAATACTTTGGAGGCGACTTCTGAGCTGGGGCTCCCTCCGGGGGTTGCTGAGGGTAATTACTAATTACTGAATGGCCTTCAGCTGGCTCTGAATGGTATGATATAAGTGACCTGAGTTCCCATCAGCCTTGCCGGTAATCAATTGTTACTCTGGTCTTGCTTGGAGTACAGCTTGCTTTCCTGCTCTCATTCAGATAAGTGTTTCATTGTTTTTTTTTCCTCTGTTGGATTTTCACTGCTGGTTTGCTGCTTGCAGTGGACTACAGCCTGGTCCCCTTTTGGGGTCTTGCGCTGCAATTGTGCTCATTATGTGTTTGCACTTTTGCTTTGTTCCTTTGTCATTTTTTATTTGCTGGGTTGTTGTGAGTTACACCAGAGATCTGATTTAGGTGGTAGAGATTGTGTGATCTCAGGTTTTTTGTTAATCAGAAGTGTTGAAGTGTTGGTATTTTTGTCAGGGTTTTTTTGGGTTGCAGTCAGAATTCTTTCCTATACTTTTCTATCTAGACAGATTGGGCCCCAGCATTTGCTCATTCTATTTTCTGTCTGTGTCCGTGTTTTCTTCTGGTCTAACCGCCATTACATGTTTGGGGGCTTCCTATTTCTTTGGGGATTCTGCTCTGGGGCAGATAGCTTTCATCTTTCTGCCTTTAGGTGTAGTTATCTCTCTGGCTGTGACAAGGCGTCTAGGATCACCGAAGGTACGCTCCACGGCTACTTCTAGTGTGGCGGTTAGTTTAGTGTACTGCAATCCAATAGTTTCCAGCCTCTCTGGTGTATTGCTACTTTGGCTATTTTTTGCAATTTCTGCTCAGCTACCAAAACATAACAGTCCAGCTACCTCTTGAAGCTCATCAAGAGAATGCCAAGAGTGTGCAAAGCAGTAATCAAAGCAAAAGGTGGCTACTTTGAAGAACCTAGAATATAAGACATATTTTCAGTTGTTTCACACTTTTTTGCTAAGTATATAATTCCACATGTGTTAATTCATAGTTTTGATGCCTTCAGTGTGAATGTATAATTTTCATAGTCATGAAAATACAGAAAAAATTTTGAATGAGAAGATGTGTCCAAACTTTTGATCTGTACTGTATAAGAATTAAAAACATTTAAAAAGAAACCCACATAATATATGCCTATAATATACAGGAGCTGCAGTGTGCAAACTAGCACCTATAAACTGCATTATGTAGAAGTTGAGGTTCAGAAGCATAGACCGGCTCCTATGAGCCCAACACGTGTCGTCACGACTGTGACTTCATCAGGGGCAAGAAGTGTCAAAGTCGTGACGACACGCGTTGGGATCACAGGAGCCGGTCTATGCCTCTGCACCTTAACTGCTACATAATGGGTTTGGTTCTATTTTTGGGCTTTTAGCTACTCATGGCAACTTGATAGTTACTTGTTTAACTGGGTAATGATACATTGAATCAGCTGAGTTTTGAAGCTATTTGCTTGGGATTATATATATATGTGATATTGCTGATTTATTTTAACCCCTTAATCCCCAAGGGTGGTTTGCACATTAATGACTGGGCCAATTTTTACAATTCTGACCACTCTCCTTTATGAGGTAATAACTCTGGAATGCTTCCATGGATCCTGGTGATTCTGACATTGTTTTCTCGTGACATATTGTACTTCATGATAGTAGTAAAAATTTTTTGATATGACTTGCATTTATTTTTGAAAAAAATGGAAATTTGGTGAAAATTTTGAAAAGTTTGCAATTTTCCAAATTTGAATTTTCATGCCCTTAAATCATAGAGATATGTAACACAAAATACTTAATAATTAACATTTTCCACGTGTTAACTTTACATCAGCACAATTTTGGAACCAAATTTTTTTTTTGTTAGGAAGTTATAAGGGTTAAAAGTTGACCAGCGATTTCTCATTTTTACAACACCATTTTTTTTAGGGACCACATCACATTTGAAGTCACTTTATGGGTTCTATATGATAGAAAATACCCAAAAATGACACCATTCTAAAAACCGCACCCCTCAAGGTGCTCAAAACCACATTCAAAAAGTTTATTATCCTTTCAGGTGCTTCAGAGGAATTTTTTGAATGTTTAAAAAAAAATGAACATTTAACTTTTTTTCACAAAAAAAATAGTTCAGGTACAGTTTTTTTATTTTCCCAAAGGTAACAGGAGAAATTGGACCACAAAAGTTATTGTGCAATTCGTCCTGAGTGCGCTGATACCCCATATGTGGGGGAACCACTGTTTCGGCGCATGGCAGAGCTTGGAAAGGAAGGAGCGTCGTTTGACTTTTTCAACGCAGAATTGGCTGGATGCCAAGTCGCGCTTGGAGAGCCACTGATGTGCCTAAACAGTGGTAACCCCCCACAAATGACACCACTTTGGAAACTAGACCAAAGGAACTTATCTAGTTGTGTAATGAGCACTTTGAACCCCCAAGTGCTTCACAAAAGTTTATAACGTAGAGCCGTAAAATTAAAAAAACATAATTTTTCCACAAAATTTGTCCTGTGTACGCTGATACCCCATATGTTGGGGTAAACCACTGTTTGGAAGCATGGCAAAGCTGGGAAGGGAAGGAGCACTGTTTGACTTTTTCCACGCAGGAATTGAGATCAGGCGCCATGTCGCATTTGGAGAGCCCCTGATGTGTCTAAACAGTGGAAACCCCCCAATTCTAACTCCAACCCTAACACCAACACACCCCTAACCCTAATACCAACCCAAACAATAAACCTAACCCTAACACACCCCTAACCCTAATCCCAACCATAACCCTAATCATAACTTTAGCCCCAACCCTAACCCTAACTTTAGCCCCAACCCTAAAACTAACTTTAGCCCCAACCCTAGCCTCAACCCTAACCCTAACTTTAACCCTAATCCTAACCCTAATGGGAAAAATGAAATAAATACATTTTTTTTTAATTATTTTGCCCTAACTAAGGGGGTGATAAAGGGGGCTTTGATTTACTATTTATAGCGGGTTTTTATGTTTGGCAGCTGTCACATGCTAAAAGACGCTTTTTATTGCAAAAAAATAGTTTTTGCATCACCACATTTTGAGAGCTAAAATTTTCCATATTTTGGCCCACAGAGTCATGTGAGGCCTTGTTTTTTGCGGGATGAGTTGACGTTTTTATTGGTACCATTTTCGGGCACATGACATTTTTTGATCACTTTTTATTACGGTTTTTGGGAAGCAGAATGAACAAAAACCAGCAATTCATGAAATTCTTTTGGGGGGGCGTTTATACCATTCCGTGTGTGGTAAAATTGATAAAGCAGTTTTATTCTTCGGGTTAGTACGATTACAGCAATACCTCATTTATATGATTTTTTTATGTTTTGGCACTTTTATACAATAAAAACTATTTTAAATAAAAGATAATTATTTTTGCATTGCTTTATTCTTCGAGCTATAACCTTTTTATTTTTTCGTTGATGACGCTGTATGGTGGCTTGTTTTTGCGGGACAAAATTACGTTTTCAGCGGTACCATGTTTATTTATGTCCGTCTTTTTGATCGCGTGTTATTCCACTTTTTGTTCAGCAGTATGATGATAAAGCAATGTTTTATTGCCCTGGTTTTTTTTAAGGGATTCATTAAAGGAGTTAACTAGTGGGACAATTTTGGTCTGGTCGGGTCTTTACGGACGTGGCGATACCAAATATGTGTACTTTTATTGTTTGTTTTTTTATTTACATAAAGAAATGTATTTTTTTGAAAAATATTTATTTATTGTTTTTCTTTATTTAGGAATTTTTTTAAAATATTTTTACACATGTTAATTTATTTTTTTACTTTGTCACAGGGTGGGACATCACTAAAGTGTCAGATCGCTGATCTGACACTTTGCAAAGCACTGTGTCAGATCAGCGATCTGACAGGCAATGCAGGAGGCTTGCCGGTGCCTGCTCTCAGCAGGACCCCGTGGCCATCTTGGATCCAGGGGCCTACAGGGAGGAGACTCTCGGAAGAATGCGATCACATTGTTCTGAGGGAATCAGTGAAGCATGCAGGGAGTCCTCCCCACCAGAAAGCTGCAATCTTGTTTGATCGCAGTGTTTTGGGGGTTAAAGTGTCGGGAGCGGTCCGTGACTGGAACATAGTGCCGGGTGTCAGCTGTGATAATCAGCTGACACCCGGCCGCGCTCCCCCCGTGAGCGCGGCTGATCACGTATGACATACTATCCCATCCTTGGGAATTAAGTCCCAGGGCACATGCACAGGATAGTACGTCATATGGCAGAAAGGGGTTAAATAGATCTCATTAGGTGGTTTAGCAATTCTGAATAATATGCTTTTTGGATGACCAGACAATATTTAATATTATAATTTATATTTTCCTTTGTATTTGGTGCCAATCACTTTATTTCCACCTGATGAATGGGATACTAATATAGATTCTATCCTGTCTTGAACTGTAATATTGTTTGCAATTATCACCTCTGTGGACCCTTTGTAGCAACACAGATACCTATTGTATGGTATTATATCCATTATATGTGCAACTTATTGGTGCTAGTTGGCACACTGTAACTCCTGTATGTTATAGGGATATATTATGCTGGTTTATTTTTAAATGTTTTTAATTCTTATATGTGGTGTTGAATGTACTAATAAAACTTGCTATGTTTGGTGATCCCTGCTTATATACTGTATATATGTCTTCTTTTTGTTGGTTGCAAATTGTCTCGGTCCATTCTAGCGACCCGGGGTGGGAGATACGTAGAATGGCTAGCAGAAGCGAGCGAGTGAAGTAATGTTTGGGCTGCAAGTGTAACGTGGTCCCACCTGGATCTGATGGTACCAAAACTGCTACCCTATGACCTTCTGTAGAAGTTATGATATATCAAAGGTTTTGGAGTTGCAGCTTCTAGAGTTACAAAGAGAGAAACTAGGACCAACTCGGGGAGATGGAATTTAGGACTATACCGGGACGGGAAAGGGATTAACCGACCAAGGGGTTAAGTGTTCATGTGAGGCTGCGTCCATTCTTCACTTCTAAGGGACGTCACGCCCTGTATCGTGTTGAAAGAAACCGGAAAAAGCTGGCACCCCACACCTCCCATGTGCCTGCCAGCACAAAGGCCTAACATCAAGTCGGTAACTGACTTTTGTTTCATATGCTTATACTTATTACACTACCGCCTGTATTTGTATATCTGACCACCGTATGTGTATACACTTGATCAAAATTGTTGGTGTCATGGGGAGCAATGGGAAAACAAGAGATTAGGAACCTGGGCCCCTCAACTGCCCCTCAGACTAAGGG
Source organism: Oophaga pumilio (assembly GCA_009801035.1). NCBI lineage: Eukaryota > Metazoa > Chordata > Amphibia > Anura > Dendrobatidae > Oophaga > Oophaga pumilio. The sequence goes on from VIAB01003308.1 coordinate 22,707, forward strand.
GATCCCTCTCTTTCCTTAATTTGAGGGTACCCTTGATGGTAGGGAGGCCCAAATCACCAACCTGTCCCTATCTCCTGTTTAGCCCTGAGCTAAACCCACAACCCAGGAGGTGAACAGTAGTGGAAACCACAGGAAAAGAACAACAGGGAATAAAGTTAACTGCACCATAAAGCAAATTAACACAATAACATAATGTGTGTGTGCGGGGAACACAATACTAATAGGGAAATAATAACTTAGCTTTCTCTGCTGCAAAGCACCGCACAGCAGAATAACAACAGCAACTGGACTCCAAACACCAGACGTGGCTGACACCAGAGAGCTGCTCCTGCTAGGCTGGTTTCCAGAAAGGACCTACATCATCAACAGTCAGCTGATGCATCAGGTAACCTTTTAAAGGATGGTGGGAGTGGTCATCACCTGCTTCACCTGACCCAGCAGAAAAGCAGTAACACCAGATTGCCAGTGGGGGAAAAACTGACATTAACCCCCGATGGTCCAAAAAGAAAAAAGTTTTAATTGAGTGGAACCAGAGCTGCCACAAATCTAAAAATGGATCGTGACAGTTGGTACCCATGTGGAAGCATGGTTGAAAAGCAATGTCTGACTTTCATTTGTTCATTTTCATACATTTTTTATTTATTATTACTTTTGCCAGATTCAAGTTATTTCTGTCACCATTGTGGATTTTTCTGTCATTAAACGAGGGGTACCAACAATTTTGACCATGTGTGTATATCCATTGTGTATATAGCGTATTGTCTAGTGTGCCCTTAAGTAGATTATCAAATTTAACTTTAGGATGCTCTTTTATCTCGATCCACATGTACGTGTTCTCGGGTTAACGTCACATGCTACCCGGGCTGGTTCCTGTTAATGGACCAAACTTATATCTAACAAGGAATTAGTGGCAGTCTGACTGGGCTGGCAAGGGGTCTATCAGCCTGTCAGGGTTGTGAGCAAGTGTTGTGCCACACCAGCTATTGTGTGAGCCACTCTCTCTCACTCCCCGTGTCTCTTTGTTCCTGTGTGGGTGTCTGTGTAAAACTGTGCAAAGTTGATGTTGCATATCCCCAGGGGGTGCAGAATGTCACATTGGTGAAAATGGGGAGACCGTACCGCGTGACCTCCCCCAACATATTAGTAACATCAGGCGGAGCTGCGAGGTATGGTTCTTCACATACACCTATTAGGGCAGCCACCAAGACATAGGTGACTACATCTTAAGGCACTGCCTGCCTCAACTAGGCATATACGGACAAAAATTATCTCCAACAAAGAACAATGTGACTCCGTCAGCATCAATATCAATGGACCCGTAATTGCACACACCGGAATTCTATTTTGCAGGGTTTCGGCTGTAAGCTCCAAAGGAGCTACTGAATGTCTGCAAAAACGTATCCTAAGTCTCATAAAATATACATTTTAACATCTAACAAGTATGATATAACCCAGCAAATTACTTCATTAAAGTATTTTGCTAAACAATAAGAATAATACCAAAATTCTTTTTTGGCACCACACACGCTGAGTCGCTGTAAGGCTGGAATCACACAGTACTGTACTGTGCTGTGCTGCACAAGATTTCTATGAAATAATGACAGGAAATAATTGACATCTATAAACAACCAGCTAAAGATGAAAGGCTTTTAAGGCTGAACAGTATCTCATGCAATGCTTTCCTCAAATATAACATATCATTTTGCTTCTGTATCTGTCTCGTAACACACAAGACACAACTTCTCTAGCTATAAACTTTATTGCAACACGTATGCTAACAATAGTCATGCATGTTAGTAAGAAATCAACAAAAAAGTGAAATAAGAAAACAATTAAGTCAAAAAAATAAGTCAATAAATAAGCAACAACTTTACAGTAATTCTGAAAAGCTAATTCAGTGGTGACAAAGAATTTGGCTTTGTTTACAATTGTCACTTTTGCAAAAATGGCCAGAAATAGAGAACTGTTAAATGGTTTGACTCCCTTTGATGACAGGGCTACAGCAGTTGCCTTTTTTTTAAATAACCCATTTAATAACTCTCTTAGTAAGTAAATCATTATTTATACTTTATACTTATATTGTTTTTTCTCATTAAAATTGTAAGTTCACAGATGATTGGCTGTATTTTTAATAAACCAAATAAAACAAATCTTAAAAACATAAATCATCAATCCAATTATAATTCATTCAATAGCGAAATACTGCATAAAAAACGTTATGCAACTATACTGTATATCTATCACATTAACACAAAAGATTGTACTAGTATCTTACCATCATAATCCTTTTGGTCAGGGTTATAGACTAGACGGCAATTGTCCTGATCATCTGGGACACCATCATTGTCATCATCTGAATCACAGGCATCCCCTCTTCCATCCTTATCATGATCTGCTTGGTTTGCATTAGGTATATAAGGACAGTTATCCAAATTGTTCTGGTAGCCATCCTCATCAATGTCTTCATTGTTATCACATTGGTCTCCCACAAGATCATTGTCCATATCAGTCTAAAAGTAAATAGTCATTACAATAAAAGTACAGCTGAGTACATAACAAGGAGCTGGTGTGAAATGCAAAAAATCACCTGGAGAACTCCTAAATGACAGGGTGGCTGCAATTCCAATTCTAATCCAGTTCTAAAAATTGAGTACTCCTATAACTCCTATACATTGCTGAATGTCTGAAGACAAGTTGCCATGTTGTTTTGCAATCTGGGTATTGTAACCTTTTCACTGTATAATAATCTGTTATAGGAAAAACTAACTGACCCCACTCAGGAACTCACTTGTATTATGAAGAGGTATTTCCACAACAGCAATTCACAAATGAGATGGGAATACAAGTCTATATGTAGAAGTCACAGTCTCTTTGTCACAACTCTGTTGTCAAGGGTCAAGGGGCTCCTTCCCTGTCCCTATTCCCCAGATTATTTCTGATGGAGAAGATGCCGGAGCCACGTACCTTGCCTTAGCTCCTGAATCCGCCCTCAGTTTGCACCCTTCCCCCACCCAGGGAAGAGGGGAGTGGTAGTGTATCGTAATACACCAACCAGACTAACAAGGTAATACAAAGAGGGGTAAGTAAAAATACCAAATATACAAATATACTCACACATACAACAGAGGTATGCACCAAGGAATGGACGATGGGGTTAAACCAAACTAGGAGAAGGTAATTATCACACACTCAAAACCTAGCAACATTCACAAATAAATCCAACAACTGCCTTCTCCAATAACCACCAACAACAACCTCCAGTGCACTGCTGAGAGCCTTAACTCAGGAATGCTTCCAGGAGCTCTTAACTGAGCAGATTAAGCCCTGCACTTCTAAAAGTAAATTGTACCGTTTAATATAAACGAGAAGTGCTTCTGATCAGTGTAGGAGTAGGAGAAATCAGACACTGTGGTCTTCTGGCTCCTCTCTATCGTGGTAAACCCATGACAGTAACCCCCTTCTACGAAGGACCTCCAGAACCTCATATCCGGGTTTATAAGGGTGTGCCACATGAAAAGCAGGATCAGGCTGGCTGCATGGTCATCAAATGCTGGTACCCACAACCCCTCTTCAGGACCTTATCCCTTCCAGTGTACCAGATACTGTTGTGACCGACGAACTAAGCAAGAATCAGCGATCTTAGCTATCTGGAATTACAAGTTTCCATCCACAATGACAAGATATGGCAGTACCGGTCATAGTATAGAGGACACAATGTATTTCTTGAGTAAAGATCGATAAAACACATTGTGGATCCTAAAGGTGAGCGGCAAAGCAAGGCGGAATGCTACAGGATTGACGACGGCCACAATCTTATAAGGACCAATGAACCTGGGACCAAGTTTCCAAGAAGGAACCTTCAACTTAATGTTCTTTGAGGACAATCACACCAAGTCACAAACATAGTATCGGACTCCCAAAACATTTCTGATCAGCCACACATTTATATTTGGACCCCATCTTCCTCAAATTATCAAGACCCCCTTGCCACACAGACGTAATTGATGATGAAAACCATTCCTCTTCAGTTATTCCACCCGTATGCCCCGAAAAACGAGGACACAAAACACCTAAGATAAGTCTCAAGATTTTGATTAACCCATTCAGTTTGCTATTAGACTGCGGGTGAAATGCTGAAGAGAACTACAGATGGATCACTGTTATGTTTCGGTAGCTGAGGAGAGCAGCCAAAAACAGCAATACACCAGAGAGGTTGGAATCTATTGGATTGCAGTACCCTGACTAACCACCACAACTAAAGGCAGCCGTGGAGCATTCCTACGTTGGTCCTAGACGCTTCTTCACAGCCTGAGAGATTAACTACACCTAAAGATAGAAAGAGGAAAGCTATCTGCCCCGGAGCAGATCCCCAAAGAACATAGGAAGCCCCCAAACATGTAATGGCGGTTAGACAAGAGGAAATACAGACACAGACAGAAAATAGTATGAGTAAACGCTGGGGCCCAATCTGCCTAGACAGAAAAGGATAGAAAGGATACTCACTGCAATCCAAAAAAAACCCTAAAAAATGCCAACACTACTGATTGCAAAAACACCTGAGACCACACGACCTCTACCACCCAAATCAGTTCTCTGGTGTAACAAAACCAAGCCGCAGCCACTGAAAAAACTGGAAAAGGCAAATGAACAAATAACAGTGTCTCCAGCGGAACTGAGAGGAGCCAAAGCCCCCCGGGGGGGAACCCGGCCAACCTCACAGAAATGCAGAGAAATATGCAAAAGGTAAGCAAAAAAACAAAAACAGAAAATATCCCATCTGAAAGCAGAAGAAGAGGCAAGACCCAGCAAGCCTCCAAGTGAACCAGGAACCACAGTCGAGACAAGAACAATTGATCACCGGCAACCATGATGGGAGGGAACCTCCCTTATATCAAGCCAGTCTGTGAATCCTGATTGCCAATCCTCATTGAATGGTTCAGTACTGTTTGTAACCACCAGAGGGAGCTTCTGCTCAGAATTCATTTCGAAAACATTCACAACAGATCACAAAACAAGTGCAAGACTCCATCCAAAATTTGGAAATAAACTGCACCGCCCTGTCAGAAACAATGTTGTTAGGGATACCATGCAAATTTACAATCTTACTGATGAAAATTTGCGCCAAGTTCTTGGGGTTAAGTAAAGCGGGTACCGCAATAAAATATTACACAAAAATTACAGTATTACCTGCCGAAACTGGTAGATCAGTGATAAAATCGACCGATAAATGAGTTCAAGGTCTACTGGGAATCGCCAACGGTTGGAGAGACCCAGACGGACGAGTATGAGAGGTTTTAGAACATGCACAGACACTGCAGGCAGGTGCTTCTCACAAAATTAGAATATCATCAAAAAGTTAATTTATTTCAGTTCCTCAATACAAAAATGACTCTATATTATATAGAAATATATTTAGAGTTGAGAGTCCTCAGTCCTCTATATTATATAGAGTCATTACAAACAGAGTGATCTATTTCAAGTGTTTATTTCTGTTAATGTTGATGATTATGGCTTACAGCCAATGAAAACCCAAAAGTTATCTCAGTAAATAAGAATAATTAAAAAAAAATACCTGCAAAGGCTTCCTAAGCATTTAAAAAGGTCCCCTAGTCTGTTTTAGTAGGTTCCACAATCATGGGGAAGACTGCTGACTTGACAGATGTCCAGAAGGCAGTCATTGACACACTCCACAAGAAGGGTTTGGTATAAATAGCCATTGCTAAAGAAGCTGGCTGTTCACAGAGTGCTGTATCCAAGCATATTAATGGAAAGATGAGTGGAAGAAAAAGGGGCACAAGCAACCAGGATAACCGCAGCCTTGAAAGGATTGTTAAGAAAAGGTCATTCAAAATTTTGGGGGAGATTCACAAGGAGTGGACTGCTGCGGGAGTCATTGATTTAAGAGCCTCCACACACAGAGGAATCCAGGACATGAGCTAAAAGTGTCACATTCCTTGTGTCAAGCCACTCATGACCAATAGAAAACACCAGAAGCTTCTTACCTGGGCCAAGGAGAAAAAGAATTGGACTGTTGCTCAGTAGTCCTAGGTATTGTTTTCAGATGAAAGTAGATTTTGTCAATTTTGCATTTCATTTGGAAATCAAGGTTCCAGAGTCTGAAGAAAGAATGGAGAGGCACACAACCCAAGCTGCTTGAGGTCTAGTGTGAAGTTTCCACAATCAGTGATTGTTTGGGGAGTCATGTCATCTGCTGGTGTAGGTCCACTTCATGCTTCCCTCTGCCAACAAGTTTTTTCCAGCAGTACTTGGCACCTGTCCACACTGCCAAAAGTACCAATACCTGGTTTAAAACCAACAGTATCACTGTGCTTGATTGGCAAGCAAATTCGCCTTACCTTAACCCCATAGATTCTCTTTTTTCAAGAGGAAGGTGAGAGACACCAGACACAACAATGCAGACGCAGGCAAATCCACAATGTGTGCACAGGCCCTAACACCTTCAAATCTTCAAAATAATCCCAATCCAGTACCACCAAACCTTTTGCCGGATCCATATGAAAACCGGTAGATGATAACACATATCCTCGAAAAGGGATCTCCTCAACCGAGAACATATATTTCTCTTTTTTGACAAATAATCTATTGCATCTGAGTATCTGTAAGACCTGCCTGATATGTACCTCATGTGACTCAAGATCAGATGAATAAATGAATATGTCATCAAAATAGATTACAACAAATCTACCAACCAGGTAACTAAAGATGTCATTTACAAAGTGCTGAAAGATGGCGGGAGCATTCATCAACCCAAATGACGGAGTAGAATGACAGGCACTACGGATGCAGACAAGAAAGTCTGATGAGAAGTTATGCACAGGCAGATGCAGACTGTGTCGATGTATAGACAGGCAGGCTGGCGGGCACGGCTGGCAGACAGGCTGGCGGACAAGGCTGATAGACGGGCTGGCAGGCACTGCTGCCTGGGGATCTGCGCTCTCAGGCAGCTGCAGGAGAACAAGGATTGGAAGCGAGACTGCAGCAGTAAGTATGTCGGTGCCTCTGCTGGGGGAGGGAAGTGGAGAGCAGAGGTGTTGGAGACAAGACAGGTGGTGGAGCGGCAGGTGCAGGGCTGTGGCGGTGACAGCGTCGGTGTCTCTGCTGGGGAAGGGAATGCAGAGACACCGGTGTTACAGTACCCCACCTTTACACCTCCTCTTTTTCAAGTCTGCAAGGAACCTCTAGAGGAGAAGGGCGTGGATATTCTTCTACCTGGGTTCCTAGAACCTCTCCTCTGGGCAAAACTCCTTCCAATCAACAAGAAAAAAAGGTTTTATCTCTTACCCTCTTGGTAGCCAGAATGTTCTCGTGAAAAACTTCCTCAGTGCTGACCAGAGCAGGAATGGTTGTGGGATCTCTTAAAAAAGGACTGAGGACAACATTTTTGATGAGAGACACATGAAAAGAATTGGGAATTCGTAAGGAACCTGGAACTTTGAGTTTGTAGGCAACGGGATTGATATGTCTCAGAACTTCAAATGGACTAATAAAGAGAGGACCCAATTTATAGGAGGGTACCTTGAGACAGACATACTTAGATGACAGCCAGACCTTGTCCCCCCGATGGAACAGAGGCGGATCCAGACATCTCTTGTCCACATGTCTCTTCATCCGCTCTGAGGACCTCAATAATGTGGACCTGGTGTCCCCTCATATCTCAGAAAAACCTTTGATGAGGGATTTAGCAGCAAGTATAACAGAGGTAGTGGAAATAGAAAACGGAACATTGGGGTGTTGTCCGTACACTACAAAAAAATACTGAGTTTTAGCAGAAGATTCACTCACGTGATTGCTATATGAAAACTCGGCCCACGGCAGCACTTAGGACCAGTCACAGTAGTGTGAATTGACAAAGTGCCACAGGAAGTTGGTCAGGATTAGACTAACTCTCTCCACCTGGCCATTGGACTACGTTTAGTAGGCTGAAGAGAAATCCAGGGAGACATTGAACAGTTTGCAGGTGGCCCTCCAAAAGAGTGACGTAAACTGGACGCCTCTATCCGAGATGATATGGAGCGGCAAACCATGAAAGCAAAAAACATGTAGAATGAACTTCTCTGCCAGTACGGGAGCAGATGGGAGACCAGAGACTTGGATGAAATGGGCCATCTTGGAAAAATGATCCATAACCACCCAGATAACGGTACAACCTGCCGACAGAGGGAAATTGGTGAGGAAGTCCATTGCAATATGCTTCCAGGGTGCTGATGCTACAAGCAAAGAAAGTAGATGACTGGAAGGAAGCTATCTTTTGGTATTGTTCTGGGCACAAGAAGGACAGGCCGAGACAAAATCTGTAACATCTTTGTGCAAGCAAGGCCACCAATAATGATGGGAGATGGGAAGGACCGTTTTTCTCTGACCAGCATGCCCAGCCACCTTAGACAAATGACTCCACTGAAGAACCCCCCTTCCTATCGGGTTTGACCACATAAGTCTTACTGGTAGGGAGCTGGGACAAATCTAAAGGAGCAAAAGTAATAATCTTGAAGGGCTCGAAGATGTGTTGGGGCTCCTCCTCAAAGTCGGAAGACAGGATTAATGTAGAGAGGGCATCCGCCTTGACATTTTTATCTGCAGCCCGAAAATGGAGGTAGAAGTTGAAGCAGGTGAAAAACAGAGACCACCGAGCTTGTCACGGATTAAGTCACTGTGCGGATTGAAGATATGACAAGTTCTTGTGGTCAGTGTATACAACCACCGGATGCATAGCTCACTTAAACAAGAAGCGTCATTCTTCCAAAGCCAGTTTTATAACCAGCAGTTCACGATCTTCAATTGAATAATTGCGTTCCTCAGCAGAGAAAATCTTGGAGAAGAAGCCACAGGTCACCATGCGGCCAGAGGAAGACTTCTGGGTGAGAACGGTTCCAGCGCCAGAAGAGGAAGCATCCACTTCCAGAAAGAACTGTTTGTTATTGTCTGGACAATGCAGCACAGGAGTTAAGGAGAAAGCCTCTTTCAAAGACACAAAGGCGTTCCCTGCCTCAGGTGACCATACCTTAGGATTGTCCCCCTTGTGGGTCAAAAAGGAAATGGGAACTGTCCGGGAGGAGAAATGAGGTATGAACTGACGAAAGTAGTTTGTGAAGCCGAGGAACCGCTGAATGGCCTTCAGACTATTCTGAAGACTACTTTAAATCAGCCGATCCTTTTTAAGGATCCATTTTCAGGCTGGTCTCAGAGATTTTATACCCCAGAACAGGCAGGGCGGTCTGCTCAAAAACACATTTTTCAAACTTGGCATAAAGATGTTTTTTCCTAAGCCTCCGCATGACCTGCCGGACATCTCTTCGGTGAGACGGAAAATCCGGAGAGAATACCAAGATATCATCCAGGTACACCTCCACACACATGTAGAGATGATTCTGGAACATGTCATTCACTAGTTCCTGAAAAATGGCTGATGCGTTGCAGAGTCCAAACAGCATTACCCATTGAGTTGCCATCACGAGTATTAAATGCCTTATTTATAAAAAACTCATTCATTTGTGAAGACTCTGGACCTTTTCAACCAATCGAACAGCTTAGAGACGAGAGGCTGAGGATATTTATTCTTTATTGTGATCTGATTCAATCCCCTACAATCAATACAGGTTCAGAGAAAACCATCCTTCTTCTTTACAAAAAAGAATCCAGATCCAGCCGGGGAGGACAACTTCTGGATAAAACCCTGGACAAGTTATATTCAGACATTGCACGGGTCTCGGCTTGAGACAGGGGATATATTCGACCTCTAGGAGGGGATGTACCTGGAAAAAGGTTAATGGGACAGTCATACGGCTGATTTGGTGATAAGTTCTCTGTCTCCTTTTTGTCAAAGATGTCAGTGTACGATCAATAAGGTACAAGCAAACCTGGCATGTTAGATGGAGAAACCAGAGGTCAAGCTGGACAGATAGGAACCAGGCAGGTCTCATGGCATCTCTGTCTCCAATGGAGGACTTCTCCAGAACTCCAATCCAAGATGGGCTTGTGTCTCCGCAGCCACAGCAAACGTAGGAGCAGAGGGTGAGATAGGCCGGACAACACATATAGAGAGATTAATGACTTCATTAATAAATTGTATGAATCATTGTTGAACCGCATGGATGCAATCCTTCAAGCTCATGGAAGTCACACAAAATATTAAATATGACTCTAATAGCACCACAACTTCATTCACCAATGTTATGCAACATATATTTATATTTTAAGTTAATTATTTGTTTGAATATCACATTGCTTTCTGTGGGCGACAAAACTTTTGTCTTGGCAAAATCTGACCGTTCTATGTTCATTAAATGATCAATATTTCTGCATTGATGCCAATTTATTTTCTTAACCTAAACTACATTTCAGAGGGTATCAGCTTTCAAAAGAATAATTTATACAACCAATGGATGAATTTAACGTCAGGTTTTAAGCTTTTATTTACAAAACATGGATAAGCGACATTACTTCGGTCAGGGAGTGTACACTGATTTACAAAACCATAAAATTTGTCGAGATCACCATTCTATCTAAATAGTGGCAGCTTAGATGGACTGGCTGCCTGCGGTTGCCCAGGGAGCAAGGCCACTTGTGTCGCCATGTGAGCACGTAAGTCCTGAAAGGCCTGCCCATACTGGGACTTCATGCTTTTAAATCTGTTTTCCTGAGCGGCCATTCGAGTACTTAAGGCACTGCTACACTTAGTGATCGCACCAGCGATCACGACAACGACACGACCTGGCGAGATCGCTAGTGCGACCGCTATGTGATCGCTAGTTAGATTCCAAACACAACTCATCAGCGATCTGTATAACGACCTCTGCGGTCGTTGGGAAAACCTAGTCCCACCTGCGATGCTGGTGAAGCCTTTCATAAAGGGTGTCACGCTCAGCGATTCAGGCTCACCAGCGGGACACCAACGACCAAAAAATGGCTCAGAAAGTTCATAAGCGATCAGCGACATTTTAGCAGGGGCCACATCGCTGCTACATGTCAGACACAGCTAAGTCGCTAATGAGATCGCTACTGAGTCATAAATGGTGACGCAGTAGTGATCTCGTTAGCAATCTCGCTTAGTGTGGCATACCCTTGGAGTCCCAAAAGCAGTGCAGAGCTGCGAGTCTCTTGGGAAATCCAGAACAGTCAAATATACTGCCACTGCACACAAACAAGATTAGCTGAAGCAGATGAGTTTATGTGTCCTAAGCAAGCAGGCTGAGGCAGATGCAGAGAAACAAAGACACACTGCTTGAAGCACAAGCACCACTGAGAGCTGGGAAGGTTTGCTGAAAGGGCTGAACCGGATTCTGTGGAGAGGATCAGTCTCTTGCAACACAGAGACAGGAATTCAAGCAGAATACACAATCATGGACTGAAAAGCAAACTAGGGTTATAAAAGACAGAGAAGGTGGATCACATGAGCAGGAGTGAGGAAGCAGATGCTATCTTGGAAAAGGGCTATAAAGCACAAATGATGAACAGGGAATCCAGAGTCCTGACAGAGATCTTCTCAGAATGTAACATCCCCACCTGAAGCTCCACGGGCTCCATAACGAACTGGATGGTCTCATGGAGGGTCTTTGGATTTACTGAAGAGAGCATCATTGGCTCCGGAAGGCATAGGATTGGGATTTGATACCTCTTGACCACAGCCTGTTGAACAAAATTACCTGCGGAACCAGAGTCCAGGTGGGCTAGCTCAATAAAAGTGCATTTGCCGCAGACGACTGATAGAGTCAAGGATGGAGAGGGGAAAGTCTTCCCAAGGTAGCCTCTCCAACAGACCCCTAGGCACTGGTGTTTTCCGGTCTCTTGGGATAGGATCGGATGAAGTGCTCGGAGCTGCCACAATAGAAACATGTCCCTCAGCACGTTCACCTCCTGGCGATGCTCAGTCAGCTTCACCTGATCAACCTGCATAGTTTCTGGGAGTTATGTTTCTGCAGGAACTTGCTTGGAGATCGGCCTTTGGAAGGTGGTGGCCAAGGACACAGATCTCCTTTTGCGGACCACCTCACTGGTCCTCTCTTAGAATGTCTATCCGAGTTGCTTAAAACACCAGGTCATCCAGTGAGGTAGCCACCAGAGCCTCATTATTCCAAGCCAGTTCAGATGATAAGGTGTGGAAAAGAACTGCATACTGGCCAATGGAGAGATTACCCTGGCTTAATCCAAGTAGCGAAGCTGCCCCAGAAAAGATGCAGCCAGGCTCGTTGAAGACTTTACGAAAGGCTTCTAGGAAAGACTGGAGATTCTACACCTCCAGATCCCCTCACTCCCAAAGAGGATTGAGCCTTGTGAGGGCTTCACCATGATGATGAGCCAGGACTTCGAAGTGAAGCATACACTGGTTAATAAACCCCCGACACAGGGTGGGATCTCCGCTATGCGTGGGGGGTGCTGACAAATGCTGTCCAAAACCACTGGCTGGGGACACTTTAGGATGGCGGTCGCTCTCCTTTAAGAAGCCAGGGCTGAACGCATGTGCCCTAAGCTCTGAGTCTGGGGATCTGCGAGCAGTGCGAAGACCCCAGGCAGCTGCAGGAGAAATAGGATTGGGCTCGGGACCGCTGATGTAAGTATGTTGGTGCATCTGCTGGGGGAAGGAAGCAAAGAACAGAGGCGCTGGAGACAATCCAGGAGGCGGAGCGGGAAGTGCAGGGCTGTAGCGGTGACAGAGTCGGTGTCTCTGTTGGGGAAGGGAATGCCAAGACACCAGCATTACAGAAGTCTGTGATGAGAGGGAGTGGATACAGATACAGATCCCAAACTGTGATCTGATTGAGTTTGCCGAAATCTAGGCAGGGGTGTAACCCCCGACTTTCTTTTTTTACAAAGAAAAACCTTGCTGCAATGGGCATAGTTGGATATGACCCTTTGTCAAAATTTCTGCGATATAGGCCTTCATGGCCTGCCTCTCTGGACGTGAGATATTATATAGTCTTCTCTTTGGCAACTTGGCCCTAGGGACAAGATTAATGCTGCAGTCATAAGGATGATGAGAAAAAAGTTCTTGGCACCCCTGCTCTGAGAACACATACCCAAAGTCAGACAGGTATTTAGGCACATACTGGGTATCCTCCCTTGTAAGCTAGGTGCCCAAGCAGTGTCATTGACAATACTGACCACTTTACCACCTCCCGAGTCTGCCAATCTACCATAGGGTTGTGCAGAGTGAGACAAGGAAGTCCAAGAACCACAGGACAGGGCAGACCCTCTAGCACCTAACAGTCAATACCTTCTAAGGGCATAGCCCTCACCTCTAGCTGTAACCCTTGGACGGCTTCAGTAAAATAACCTGTCTTAAGGGTGCGGGGTTTATGGCGATTATGAGTATAGGTCTGGACAGTGTACATGGTTTGAGGCCCTGAACCTGGACAACATAGCGTCAATCAAGTTAAACCCACCTCACTGTCCAGAAATGCACAAATAGTCACCTTATTTTTGGCCAGATGGATTTCAGCCAGCAGAAAAAATTGTGTCCTATCCACGGAGGAGATTGGTACACCCGGGTTGCTAACATCTCCGCAATGGTTCCATGAAAAATGCCCACAGAAAAAACCCCAGTCATAAATGCCCACAGGAAAATTGCCCACACAGAATTTTGCCCACATGGAAATTTGCCCACGCAGAATTTTGCCCACATGGAAATTTGCCCACATGGACATTTGCCCATGCAGAATTTTCCCCTCAAGGAAATTTGCCCACACAATTTTGCACCATTGCAGCATCACAAAGTTTTGGATCTGTGATATTTGAGGTGCAAGGATGTTCACATGATATGCAATAATCTTGTGATTTTGGGTTGACCTAGTGCAAAAATTTTGCAGATCTGTGCTTTGCAAACACATTTGTACCAGTCTGTTATGATTATCAATAGATACAATGTGTCTCATCACTCACTGATTCTGTCTTACACCTCCCCCCAGGTCAGCACATGGAGCACATACTGAGCTCAGGAAAAACCAGCAAGCCGTGTGGTCCAGGGGATATCTATTACTGCTATCTGTACTCACAGGTATCACTGTTTTATTTGTGGTGTTAGGCTGTGTTTCCATGATCAGGAAACACAGCGATTTGGACGGAGCAGAAAGTCCGCTCCGCCCAAAGCCACGCCCCCTAGTGAACGCGTGGTCAATCCGGATGTGTTCATTGAACACATCCGTAATGACCGCAGCGCTACACAGGCCTGTGTAGATGCTGCGATCTAAAAAGACACGCCGCATGTCCGTTAACGCAGGTCTGCCGCCTGCGTGTTTTTAAGCATAGTGGAGACGGGATTTCTTGAAATCCCCTCCACTATGCTGTAACATCTGGACGCTGCGTGTTTGACGCTGCGTGTTTGACGCTGCGCCAGCACACAGCGTCAAACACGCAGCAATTACTGTTTCCTGACCTTGGAAACACACCCTTCATAGGACTGCAGAAACATCTACTACATTACCTGTACTCTGGAGTATCACTGTTATCTGTGGTGTTACATAGGACTGCAGAGGACATATACTACATTATCTGTCTTCAGTTATCACTGTGTTTTCTGTGGTGTTACATAGGACTGCAGAAACATCTACTACATTACCTGTACTCAGTTATCACTGTGTTATCTGTGGTGTTACATAGGACTGCAGAAACATCTACTACATTACCTGTACGCAGTTATCACTATTATCTGTGGTGTTACATAGGACTGCAGGGGACATGTACAGCATTATTTGTACCCAGTTATCTCTGTGTTATCTGAGGTGCTACATAGGACTGCAGGGACATCTACTGCATTATCTGTTCTCAGTTATCACTGTGCTATCTGTGGTGTTACATAGGACTGCAGGGAACATCTACTACTAGGGATGAGCTGATCTATCTGGGCGGATCCGTTATCCGCTTGGATAGTGAGGTGCACAAATGCTATCCGTCTGGATCAGGATTATTGCAGTATCTGTAGATATATCCATGGCTTCCCATAATGTATGTTTTATGCATTATGAAAAGGCACATTCATTGCACACCCGTCACATTGCTGACTGTGGGTGTGCAGGGGAGACCCGCAAAGCAAAAAGCACTACTCACCGGGTTGTCAATGAGCTGTGCTGGCTGCGTCCTCCTCTTCCTGGTCACATGCTGGAGGATGCCGCCGTCACGGCTCACATTACTTTGATGACGCTGCACTAACGTAACCAGGAACAAGAGGACGCGGCTGGCGCAGCTCATGAGAACCCGGACAGTAGAGCTTTTTTTTTAACAGTGACAGAAAGCAGGGGTCTGGCTGGGGGGTTGTCTTCACCCAGGTATGTCCCACAGTGGGCAATGCGTCTCTGCCGTGGTGGCATAGCAAGGATCAGACCCAGGTATGTCACTGGTGGGCGGGGTGTCCCACATGTCACTGCCGACATAGGGGGGAATGTCACCGGCAGGCGAGGAGTCCTCTCTGTGTTACTGGTGAAGGGATGTCCCCACCCGCATATAGTGTTGTACCATAGATTTCTATGGGATCCGAATCCGATTGGATCCGGTTCCTATACGGAGCGGATAACGGATATCCAGGTATCCGCTTAACACTATCTAATATATTATCTGCACTCAGAGACATATTACTGTATTATCTGTGGTGGTAGATAGCACTGATGACATGTCCGTTCTTTTTCATGGTCCGCATAAATTGCGGACTGATTTTCCTATTGAAATCAATGGGTGAGTTTAAAAAAAGTATGTACAAAACACATATGCGAATTGCGCAAAAAAAAAGTGCAGGAAGAACTGTAGTAACGTGGACGGGGAGTCCAGAGATTTCCCCTTCCATGTTACTGCAGACCTTTCGTGGCGTACGCGATCATGTGATGCATGTGATGACTTGCGTCATCACAGGTCCTGCAGCAGGAAGACTCGGGGAAGAACAGAGGTAGCCGGATCAGGTAAGCTAAGCCTCCCTGCGACGGGACCTGCAGTCAGCTCTGGTTCGGATCACCTTCATCGGAATCGGAGCTGCCGATAACCATGATGTGACAATCGGTAAAACTGCCGATGTTCAAATGATCAGATCACTCATCCCTACATTTTTTTCCTATCTCTTTTTATTCACAATGCAAAATATGCATGTGTGTTTTGCTTTGCAAATAAAAAAATAAATAATACATTTTCAAAGATTATGCGATTTTCAAAACACCCGTGTGTTTTCACCCTAGAAGTATATTTTTAGTTGATCTAAACTATTCTATTTCTTCTTGTAGTGCAGACAATGGAGATTTCAAGTAGCCAGAGAAACAACAAAGTTCTGAA
>VIAB01003308.1:72265-83086 GCA_009801035.1 Oophaga pumilio
TTTTGCCGACCGCATGACTGACTTCACGCTATGGTCGGGTTTCGGTCAGTGAAACCCGACTTATGAATCTGGCCGACCTGTTTCGCTCAACTCTAGCAGACACTATGCCACATTTCATAATCAAAATTGTTTGTGCTAATTTTGTGGTTCAGCCACCAGTCCACATTTCAGCATATACCGTATTTTTCAGACTATAAGACGCAACCGGACCATAAAACGCACCAAGGTTTTAGAGGAAGAAATTTGGAAAAAAAAACTGAAGCAAAAAAGTGGTCAATTCTGTACTTAACATCACCTATCCTGGTAAATAGGATCCCCTCATCCCCATCCTGATACACATGGCCCCTCATCCCTTTCCTGGTTTGCATGGTCCCCTTATGCCTATTCTGATATGCATGGCCCTCATCCTCATCCTGGTATGCATGCCTCCTTATTCCTAACCTGGTATGCATGGCCCCCTCATCCCTATCCTGGTAGGAATGGTTCCCCACATCCTGGCAGGAATGATCACCCTCATCCCTACACTGGTATGCAGGGTCCCCATCTCGTTCAAGTATGCATGGCCCCATCCCTATACTTGTATGCAGGGCCCCATTCTTAACCTGGTATGATTGGCCACCATCTCAGTCCTGGTATGCATTCCCCAATCCTTATCCTGGTATGATTGGCCCCCATCCCAGTCCTGGTATGCATGGCCTCATCCTTTTTCTGGTATGATTGGCCCCATCCAGTTCCTGGTATGATTGGTCCCATCCTTGTTCTGGTATGATTGACCCCATCCTGTTCCTGGTATGATTGGCCCCATCCCGTTCCTAGAATGATTGGTCCCATCCTTATTCTGGAATGATTGGCCCCATCCCAGTCCTGGTATGATTGGCACTATCCCATTCCTGACATCATTGGTCCCATCCTTATTCTGGTACAATTGGCCCACTCCTGTTCTTGGTATTATTGGCCCCATCCCGTTCCTGGAATGATTGATCCCATCCTTATTCTGGTATGTTTGGTCCCATCCTTATTCTGGTATGACTGGTCCCATCCTTATTCTGGTATGATTGGCCCCATCCCGTTGCTGGTATGATTGATCCCATCCTTATTCTGGCATGATTAGCCCCATCTCGTTCCTAGAATGATTGGTCCCATCCTTATTCTGGTATGATTGGCCCCATCCCATTCCTGGTATGATTGGTCCCATCCTTATTCTGTTATGATTGGCCCCATCTCAGTCCTGGTATGATTGGTCCCATCCTTATTCTAGTATGATTGGCCCCATCCCATTTCTGGTATGATTGGCCCCATCCTGTTATTGGTATGATTGGTCCCATCCTGTTCCTGGTATGATTGGCCCCATCCCATTCCTGGAATGATTGGTCCCATCCTTATTCAGGTATGACTGGTCCCATCCTTATTCTGGTATGATTTGCCCCATCCCGTTGCTGGTATGATTGGTCCCATCCTTATTCTGGTATAATTGGCCCCATCCCATTGCTGGTATGATTGGTCCCATCCTTATTCATGTATGACTGGCCCCATCCCGCTGCTGGTATGACTGGTCCCATCCTTACTCTGGTATGACTGGCCCCATCCCATTGCTCGTATGATTGGTCCCATACTTATTCTGGCATGATTGGCCCCATCCCGTTGCTGGTATGATTGGTCCCATCCTTATTATGGTATGATTGGCCTCATCCAGTTGCTGGTATGACTGATCCCATCCTTTTTCTGGAATGATTGGCCCCATCTCGTTCCTGGAATGATTGGTCCCATCCTTATTCTGGTATGATTGGCCCCATCCTTATTCTGGTATGATTGGCCCCATCCCAGTCCTGGTATGATTGGTCCCATCCTTATTCTGGTATGATTGGCCCCATCCTGTTAGTGGTATAATTGGCCCAATCCCGTTCCTGTAATGATTGGTCCCATCCTTATTCTGGTAAAGAGGGGATGGGTACATCAAACATGAATGGGACAAAGAAAGGTTGTGGTGGAAGGGGGAATAGGCTTGATGTTCGAGGTGTACGTGGGGTAGGTGGTAATGTTACTGAATACTGTACTGAACAAACACCGGCTCGTCCTATCTAAAGCCAAATGACAACTTCTGTTACTGGATGGGCTACTTAACTCCCTTTCTTTGGCTGCCGCACAATGGTACGACTTGTAGATGAGGTCCAGAAAGAACATGTGCTCCAGTGGATGGCAAGTGCTGCATCAAGCGGCCTCTCCTCCTCTTCTTCCACCGTAACATCACACACAGTACAGTTCTCAGAGGTGGAACTAGAATTACCCTTTTTTCCCCCCGTGTCACAACTTTCCAACCGTCCAACTGACTCAGAGTACAAATAGTATAATTGCACAGCATGGATGCATGGGTACAGGGCCTAGGACAGGCCTTGGACCAACATTTCTACATTAAACTTTGATCATTAACAGGTGGATGAGTGACATATGTAGGCCTGGTGCTCTAAGAGCCCTGACAAATTCAGGTAACACACATGAAGGAGACCCAATTTGGAGTGTAAAAATTTTAAAAAATTAGGGGCAAACAGCACTAAAGTGTCATCAATTTACCCAGATTAGAAATAGTATAATATGGGCTCTGACTGTCATGTGTGCATCGCCACGAAGATCGTCGCGGTTGCACATTCTGACTTCTCACAGCTGAGTTGCTGTTTCTTTGTGTTTGGCAGTTAGGGAGTTAATTCTGTCTGTGCTCAGTGCTGGGACTGGGTGCAGTCTCTGCCGGCTGCAATTGATTATTTGTTGATTGGTTTCCTTTAAATCCCTGGTTGTCTGCTTTGGGAGTTGCCAGTGAAAGCTTTTCATGCAGATCACAGTTAGGATCAGATCTGTAAAGACTTAAGTTAAGAGCTCCTTAGGTGTTTAAGCTCTCCTTACTTAGAGTTTTATATCCCAGACCATTTATGTTCCTTCTGTGTTTAAGTGTGTATGCAAGTCTGTATTTACGTTCTCTCCTGTCTGTCTTGTATGTCTAAACGGTGTATTTAGCAGAGATCAGCCCATATCCCTGTGGTGGTAATCAGGGTCCTTCTTAGGACTAGATTACAGGGTTCAGGGATTGATAGGAGACAGGGTTACGCTGGAGACTTGGACCTCTGAACCATTATCAGTACCTCCAAGGTGAGGGATTAGTTAGGACCCCAGTGTAGGGTCAGGTTAGACACCGGTCCTTCTCTTTCCTGTTACAGCGTAACAAGTCCTCAAGATTCGCCCACAGTTCAACGGATATCGTGTCAGGTAAATCTATTCTATATTTGCATGTTGATGTTGCTAAATTATATTTGGTATAGAGTGTTGTCCCTGTAGGAATAGTTTACTGACATTGTATACATATCCATTAGACAGCGTGACACTGACACACCTTCCACTACATGCATCCCACCAGGTGGAGACCTAACTTGGAGTCTCCACAGTTCCAAAAATTGTTAGTAACATCAGCAGGAGCAATAGCGGGCACAGAAGCCACGACAAAGGTGTCACAGACTGCAATAATGTGAGATCAACGCAGCAAGCTAAAAACTACACCATCTCCTAGTCTGCCCAGTCTGCGACTGGGGTGCAAAAGTCATTGGAGATCCATGACTTACTCATTTTGTTGAAAGTTAAGCGGTCTAGACTTTCAGGGGACAGATGTATGCGCTTATTCGTACGGACACTACCAGCAGCGCTGAAGACACATTCTGAGAAGACGCTGCCTGTCGGGCATGACAAAACTTCCAATGCATGAGAGGCGAGCTGAGGCCAAATCTTACATTTTTGTAGACAAAAATGCAAAACAGTATAAACCATCCCCTGATGGCACTGACATTGAGCTAGAGATTTTCCTGCACCATCCTCTCCAGTTGTTCTCGTCTCAGACTTGTGGTTTAAAAAATCTGTGAAATGAAAATCACAGAAATTGCTTATGCCACTTACACTGCTGCTGCTAATGTTTTTGCACTGCGAATTGATGTTCCCAGGGTTGGAAGTCTATAACTGTGATACACACTCTGTGCCTGACTGATGTCTTGTGGAAAAAAAAACCTCTTAGGATTATCTACAAGCATTTTTCAATACTCCAGCATGTGCACATCCCTTTCCAAGGGGGAAGCATCTGGCAAAATTTACTCTTGTGCCATGTCAGCACTATCTCTAATCCTAACAATATGGGCATCACGTTGCAGATAGTGCAGCAAGAAGGCACTCATGGGTCGGGCGCTTACATGAGGTCCAAGTCCATGGTGTTTTGGTGGCAGGGTAACAATCAAACTTGCTTCCTCCATCCCCTCCCGCCAACCACAGACAACATAGAGGAGATCATTATCCTCTTCATCTCCTAGCTGTTGCACGCCCATCACCTATTCCTCCTTGTCTTCCTGCATTTGTTCCTTGAATCCTTCACCTTCACTGTTTGTCAGGT
This sequence comes from Oophaga pumilio, assembly GCA_009801035.1. Lineage (NCBI taxonomy): Eukaryota > Metazoa > Chordata > Amphibia > Anura > Dendrobatidae > Oophaga > Oophaga pumilio. The sequence goes on from VIAB01003308.1 coordinate 76,683, forward strand.
ACCATGAGCCCCGCTCGATCACTGTAATCCATTCTCCCATGGCACCCACCTGTGGATGACAGTCCGGAACTTTGAGATGTTGTTATCCTTTTCGAATTCTCTTCTGCTTCCTCCTCTTCCTCTGGGAGCACCACCTCCTCCCACAGACTAGTATAAGTGTGCTTCAGCATGTAGATAACCAGATTAGTGATGCTAATGATGGCATAGTCAGTGCTAACCATCTTAGTAGCCATTTCAAAACTGTGCAGAAAGATGCAGAGGTCCTTAATCTGTGCCCACTCCGCAAGCGTGATTTTCACCACATCCGTACTACGTTGTCCCAGGGTATCCAAAAGGACATATTGCACCAGGGATCTTCACTGCAATATGTGCAATGTGCAGAGTGCAATTCTAACGTGTCGGCACATCACATATCAAACGGTTAACCGGTAGGCCGAAAGACCTCTGTCTGCAGTAGCGCATCCAGGCTGGGATAGTAGCAGAGAAATTGCTGTACCACCAGGTTGAGGATGTGAGCCATGCAAGGCATGTGTATGAGGTTGCTTTGGTGTAGGGCCGCCACCAGGTTTGCACCGTTAACACACACAATACAGCCATTGCTCAAAATCGGCCTGGTTAGATGTCCACAACTCTTGAACTGTGTGACTGCGATCTCCAAGGCAGAGTAGTTTAAACACTGTCTGATTGTAGTGAGCCATGGCTGCGCAGTATGGAGGTGGGGAGTGTTCTCTCTGCACTGTTTGAATGTTTGTCTAATTAAGGGTGAGATTGAGGATGCAGGTGGAGGCCCACACCAGGCAGAAAAGCAGCATTTTGGTGGCCAACAGATTGGAGATGGTGAAGTTCGAGCTCTTAGCTTTGCCTTGTATAGGAGGAAACATTCTTTTATGTGACCACCATTGCAGGACCGAGGGCTGGCTGCTGTGCTGAGAGAGGATGGTTTAGGGTGAACACGACAAACTGCTGGACTGTGAATGAGATGCAGGCGGAGATGTTATGGTGGATTGAGAAAGATGTGATGTGCTTGGTGTCTGAGATTTGTCAAATAGAGAAATAAACCTGGCACGCAACTTATAATGAAGTTCTTTTCTGTTTTTTTAATGCAGTAGAAGTAGTAAAATACAAAACGTTTCGGCCACAACAGACTGCCTTCTTCAGTTACATGCTGGCAAGTAGATATGTGGTAGCAATAGGAGGATAAGTTTGTAGTGTCACGCATCCAAAACTAAGCCACTGCTAAGGTATGGAGTTCTTGCTGGTGTAGCCGGTACAATGGGATGGCCCAAAGGTGCGGCGTGTCTGCGTGTCCTGCAGTGAAGCGGTGTCCAGCAGTGAAGCTTTTGGAGGATGCCTTTAATAGGGTTAAAAGGGAAACCCAGGAGTCTAGTCTGGACAAAATGGATGCCAATAAATCTGGAAGGACTCTCTGCTCGCTGCTTACATTCATTCCCCCAGTGCTTTACAGCCAGAGCGGCAGCATTAGCAGTCGCTCCTGCTGTAAAGTGATTAACCCCTGAGATGGATTTACACCGTGGGACCTGACTGATCGCCGGACAGGTATGGGATATTGTTGTTTTTTTATTTTTTTTTTTTACAGGAGATCGATGGCATTGATTAAGAAATGGCAGTGTAATAAAGAATTAAGACCTGTGTATTGTATGCTTTCATTAAAAGACTTTATTGTTACTGTGTGTGTGTTTATTTAACCCTTTCTTTACTATAGGATTAGTAATGCATAGGTGTCCTATTGACACCTATGCATTAATAAGCCTGGCTTAATGCCACCTTACAATAGAAAGGCGGCATTAACCCTTTATGAACCCCACTTGCCACCGCTACAGGACAAGTGGGAAGAACCCGACAAAGCTCCAGAATAGGCGCTTCTAATAAATGTGCCTTTTCTGGGCAGCTAGAGCTGCTGTTTTTAGGCTGGGGGGCCTATAATCATGGCCCCTTTCCAGCCTGGGAATAGCAGCCCCCAGCTGTATAGTTTTGCCGGGTTGGTTGAAAACCTAAGGGGGACCCCACGTTGGGTTTTTCATTGATTCTCCCTGCTCGCTGTTGCCAGCAGAGCAGGGAGAATTATGTCAGGGAGCTTCAGCATCACAGGCAGTGGGACAGCGCTTACTGTAGCTGTCCGCGCTGGCCGTGTGGTCCTGATGCGGCACACGTGCGGCACACGTGTGCCACACTGATATACCATGTTTTTACACGGACACATGCACACGGATCTCTCCGGTACCAATTTTTCCGGTACCGGAAATATCTGGACGTGTGAGACTGGCCTTACTGAACATCAGAAAGATCATAAACAATTAAAGGTGACAATCATTGACCACACATCTGACACCGTAAATGACAGGTACAGACAACTCATCCATAGGGAAAATTATTGGATTTTCAAGTGGGGGTATTTACACCCTGAGCGCCTCAATATTAATCCTAAAAAAGTGTTTTTTTGAAATTTGATTTTTCCATTGTTCCACGCTTTATATTCTGCGTGTAAAGGAAAAGAGATTTTTTTCATTTAGGTTCCCTGAGATCTCTGATTAACACTGTATAATTTTGCTTTTTATTCTTTGCAGTCATCTTTTGAGAGATTCACACTTATTTTACCATTGGTTAAAAATTACTAAATAATTAACAATAAAATATGAAAAATAAAAAAACTCTTAGATTTTTAATATGTAATTTTAACTTCCCCGTTTTTTGTTGCTACATCAGCAGAAATGTTTTTAAATAATAAAAACACAAAAAAGAAAAAAAAATTCGAATTTTTTTTTAAGTTATTCTTTTATAATTTTTAATGCTCATTTGCCTTTTATTTTGTATTGTTTCTTAGATGTAATAAATACACTTCTACCCATTTAATACCCCATTATCCTAAATTGAAACATTTTCTTTTCTCAACCAGCTATTGTATGTAGTTATTAACCTATTTGATTTCAAGCTGGGAAGAGGTTAATTTGTCCAAATTAGATCATTAATTTAGCTCTCTTTAACTACCCATTATTTGTTACACTGGTCCTCATCACCTGATGAAGGTGGATTCACGGCTGAAAAGCTTGTGAGGAGATAATGACCAAGTAAAGAAGTTTATTTTCTGTCTAAAAGTGTCTGTCTTGGTCTGAGCACCCTAATCAGCCGTACTTTTCATTCCTTGCATTTTATACCCTTCTGGGTGAGCGGCTGGGTGCAGCATGGAACCAAGAGACTATCAACCATCCTTCAAGACCTTAAAGACAGAGGGCCTGCTGTGACATCAGCATCACGTGACGTTTGACGTGACCGGCTAACCTCCGAACCCCAAAGCCGGGACAACAAATGGTGCAGGTTAAGCACCGCAGGCTCTGCAAGGTTAGTGTACTTTGTTCTTAACCTCCTCCACTTGACCACCGGGTATCACACCAGGAGCGCCCCCTCCTTTCGCCTATTTTGTTTCCCCACCTGCTTTTTGACTAAATGGAGATTTCTGAAGCATAACAGTTATGTGTGCTTTACTCTAGAGTAAGTTTGAATGCAAGGCATTGCGAGACACATGTGAGGCTCTGAATTTCACATTGAACTGTCTTGCCCAAACAAAAGCCTCTGGGTATGAATAACTGCCATTAACTTTCTCAATTTTCAAATATTCAGCCTAGAGAAACAGTTCGGAGTAGTTCTACATTCCACAGAAAATGTCTGGATTAAACGAAAACTACTAAATGGAAAAGCTTTGAACACTAACTATATACAGTATATTAAATAAACGCACATACTTAATATTATGGCATCCATCTAAAAACGTGATGGAGAATAGAAGCTCTTGTTTTCTAAATTTTTTACAATATACCTGGTCAGGATTATGCATCAAAGGACAGTTATCACATTGGTCTCCTACTCCATCTTTATCTGTATCCATTTGGTCTGTGTTGTATACATATGGACAATTATCCAGCTCATTTAAGATTTCTGCAGCAATACAAACGGATAATTAATTAGCTATTAACATTCAGGAATAGAAAGTATTTAACTCATCTTAAATTATGACATGCAAGATATATTATATATAGCAAGTATATGCATTATTATTATAGAGTAAAATTGTTGTTTTCAAACTCTGCACAGTGGTACATGAAGTCTGTATAAGAGGCCATACAAGTGATGTCATATTGTACCTTACAGGAAAAAATAACTGAGTCATATGAGCCATACAATTTTGAAAATATCTTCTTGAAACACAATATATACTACTCTTAAGTATACAACATGTCAACATTTTAAGTTAAAATAAGAGGGACATACCATCTCCATCAATGTCTACAGCACAAGCATCTCCCTCCCCATTATTATCAGTATCTATCTGGGCAGGGTTGTGCACATAAGGGCAGTTATCACATCGATCTCCTACTTCATCCTTGTCATAGTCAAACTGACGAGGGTTAAAAAGTAGAGGGCAATTATCCTGCAAAATAAAAAAAAGTTTTCAACATAACAAAACAAAGAAAGTATGTCACTGATATTAATACACATACACATATCTGTCATTGCTATATCACACCATCATCACTGTCATACACTTTCAATATACACTTTATTAATTTAAAAATTGGTATTAAACGGAATGTCAGCAAGAAAAAAAAACTTTCTTGCAGCTGTAGTGGTAATCTACAGGTAAATACCGTTTTAAACCTGTCTGTATTGTAAATGGAAGTGCTGCTGCAAGACAACAAAATGAGGTAATATTCCCGTTAGCTGCTTTTTTTGCTGTCATTGACTGATATAGCCTGCTTTGCACAAATGCTGCAGTGCAAGATGACTGTCAAGGTGCAAGGCGCACGATTACAGCTCATCATTTACTGAACCCTGACTATGTACAGTCTCAGTGCCGCCTGATGACTTGAAGCAAGAAGCTGCAGGGAGAAAATAACTTTATTCTACCTGCAGCCACATCTTCCAATTAAAATAAAAAAATATGCTCAGCTTATTTGACATTAAAGAAGAATTTTGATTTGACCAAACAACTTCTAATTCTCTTCTGTATCAATTCAAACAAGTGTCTGTTAATAATGCGGTTTTCAGTGTTTGCTGAAGTTAAATGTTGGCACAGCTGCTACTGTATAGGCATGAAGAAGTATCTGTTGCCTATGAGCTCACACTGAGAAAAAAAAATGGATGATTCAGTATGGAAAAATGTAGCAGACTGCTATTTTAGAGACCATAGCAAAGGTATGTTGATGTATACCAGCCTGTGGGAGGCCAAAAGTGCGTCACCATCAGGAGAATGGGGACTTATGAACACATTTAACTTATGAAACTGGAACTTTGCCAGCATAAAGGACAACATAACTCATTGTGAAACCTCCTTAAAAGGGTTGTCTGGGGTTTTAACCTTGATGGCCTATCCCTAGGTTAGGTCGACAATGTCTGATCGATGGGAGGTGCAACACCAAGCACCCCCGCTAACCAACTGTTCTCGGTGCTAGCAGAACTGCTAAATTACGAGGTTGCACAGCTCAGTCAATTGAATTGGCCAGGTATTGCATTTCTCCCCCTATTGATTTGTAAGGGGGTGGATGTACAGTATCCAGGTATCAACAGAATTCATAGAACAGAGTACATAGTACAGCACTATATCAGGCACTATGCCTAGAGGTAAAAAGGGACAAAGTAATAAAGGACACTCACATTTATACTAAACCCACAAAAGATATGGAAAAATATTGTCCAAAAACATTTATAACAAAGTTTATTAAAGAATATACAAACTAAGCATAAAACATTAGGATAATAAAACTGATAAAGAGAATAGTTGGGCTCAGATATCAAACACACTGAACACTGCAATATCATTCATAGATGGGAAGGCTAATGGATAGCAGCAAAGTGGCAGTGCTTACAAGGTTAATACCCAATTCATATATGTTCCCAACAAAGTGGACCACTAATTTCTATTTCTCCATTTTTGGTAATCCAGTTAAGGCAATGAATAAAGTGGCCTATCATAAATAAAGAGGTATGCATTTCTTTAAGGAAACATGAATGTCAAGGATAATAATATTCCATTAAGTCTTACCCATAATTCCCACTCAGGACAGTGTGCCAGCAGCACCAGCACCAACGCGCATTTCGCGCGGGCTTCCTCAGGGAGCTGAGCAGCAGTACTCAATGTCAAGCAGTAGACACAAAAGCAAACACGATTTTAGGATGTCTAAAAAGAGAGATAAAATCCCAGTTTTGGGCTCCACATTTTAAAAAGGATATTTAGAAGTTAAGGGTATGCCACACTAAGCGAGATCGCTAGCGAGATCGCGCAAGCGACAGCGATTTTATGATGCAGCAGCGACATAGTTAGCGACGTCGCTGTGTGTGACATGTAGAAGCGATGTAGCCCCCGCTGTGATGTCGCTGATCGTGCACGAACG
>VIAB01003309.1:39139-49755 GCA_009801035.1 Oophaga pumilio
CCTGGTCATTAAGAAGCAAATTGGCTCTGTCACTAAGGGGTTAATTTTCTATCCCTAATGTACCAATGGAAACCATCAGCTGTTTTCTGGCAAAGCAAACAGTTCCATGTAACATAGTTTACAGTTGCAATTAAAATTACCTTTTTTTACAGACTATAAGACTCACTTTGTAAGGAATTGTGAGGAAAATGGGGGGTGTGTCTTATAGTCCGAACACAGGCTTACCGGGGAGGTTGTAGCAGAGGTGCGGCGATGCTGAGGCGTGGTGGGCGGTACGGCGTGCACCTGAGCACGGTCCCTTCCTCTGTTGAGGTGACGCTGCGGCACGGTGTCCACGGAGAGTAGTAAAGCCGGGAGAATCACAGGTTTCTTAGTGGCGGCGGCCATCTTCCTGAGGCCGCGCGTGCGCAGATTGAGTTTTCTGCTTCCCGGGGCTTCAGGAAAATGGCCACGGGAGGCCGCGTGTGCGCAGATAAAGATCGCGGCGGCCATTTTCCTAAAGCCGAGTTCACAGATTGAGAGCTCGGTGTTATGTTTCGGTAGCTGAGGAGTGCAGGTAAAAAAGGCAATACACCAGAGCAGTTGGAATCTATGAGATTGCAGTACCCTGACTAACCACCACAACTAGAGGCAGCCGTGGAGCGTTCCTACGTTGGTCCTAGACGCCTCGTCACAGCCTGAGAAACTAACTACACCTAAAGATAGAAAGAGGAAAGCTATCTGCCCCGGAGCAGATCCCCAAAGAACATAGAAAGCCCCCAAACATGTAATGGCGGTTAGACAAGAAGAAATACTGACACAGACAGAAAATAGTATGAGCAAACGTTGGGGCCCAAACTACCTAAATAGAAAAGGATAGGAAGGGCACTTACTGCAATCCCAAAAAACCCTGAAAAGCACCAACTCTACTAATTTCAAAATCACCTGAGATCACACGACCTCTACCACCTAAATTAGTTCTCTGGTGTAACAAAATCAAAAAAGCAGCCACTGAAAAAACTGGAAAAAGCAAAAGTACAAACATCAGTGGCTGAACTAAACTGAGAGGGCAAAAGCCCCCGGAGGGGACTCTGAAGGCCCCCACAGAAGTGCAGGACAAAATGCAAAAATAAAACACAAAAACAAAAAGAAGAAAATGACTTATCTGTTAGCAGGAGATGCAGACACGACACAGCAGGCTACAAAGGAAACAGGACTCACGGATTGAGACCAGAACAATTGATCACCGGCAACCCTGATGGGAAGGCGACTCCCTTATATAAGACCAGTCAGTAACACCTGATTCCCACTCCTCACAATCTTCATTGGACAGTCCAGTACCGCTTGTAACCACCAGAGGGAGCCTCTGCTCAGAACTCATTTCAAGTCCATTCACAACAGCTCGGCTTCACTCGGCTAAAGGAAAATGGCCGCTGCAATCTCATCTGCTCACGCGCTGCCTCCCATGGCCATTTTCCTGAAGCCCCAGGAAGTAGAGAACTCAATTTGCCCACGCGCGGCCACAGGAAGATGGCCGCCGCCACCGAGAAACCCTTGATTCTCCCGGCTTTGGTGCTCTCCGTGAACACCATGCCGCAGCGTCACCCCACCTGAGGAAGGGACACTAAATCAGCATCACCGCACCACTGCCCCAACCCCCAGTGGACACCAGGCTGCAGCGTCGCCCACCTTATCAGGAAGGGACCTTGCTTAGGTGCACTGCCCACACCGAACATCAGCACCGCCGACAACAGACTAGACATCCTGAAGAATGCACCATGCCTCCTGTGACCCTGCTGTACCACCGCCAGTCCTCATGTAAGATACCTTAAATTCGGACAATAAGACGGACCCCATCTTATAAAAATCTTTTATTTTGCTATTTTCACCCAAATATTTGGGGTGCGTCTTATGGTCCAGTGCATCTTATAGTCTGAAAAATTCGGTATTCAATCTTCATTGTAAATTAGGTTTATTAGCAAAATTTACAAACTTTCATCAGTTTTCAATAAACCGGTCAAATAAGAACTATTTAAATATCTCAACACAACTAAAATCACAAGTGGTTTCTCCACATTGAGCACAGAATTCCACTTTTAATGATTATTATAGTCTATGAATTATTCAACCCCTTCATGACAAGCATCTTTGGCTGTTATGACCTGCTGCAAATGTGAAGCGTAGCCAGATATCAGCTTCTGGCAGTGTTCCTGAGGAATCTTAGCCCATTCCTCATGAGCAATAGCCTCTAGTTTACTATTGTAAAGCTTATTTTGATAAAATAAAAACTTAAGATTATTACAGAATTTACCTTTTTTTGAATGTATAGGCTGTAGCCCAGACTTTGAGGTGCACTGACATTTGAGCTGTTCATGGATTGACATGCTTATTACTTATATTGCAATACCATTGATCATAAACCAGACAGCACTACCATAAGGCAACATAATTTAAGAAGACCTAATAAGAATCTTTAGCTAACCAAAAATTGTATGAATTGCGCACTGTTAGTCACAATCATTTATTGCCACTTCATGTATCCACTGCACAGTGATGAGAGGTCTCACACTTAGATGTCACTATGGTGGCCAATCATATTTGTAAAAACTTAAATTTATTTGTAGAACTGCTTGAGAGACCAATTCATTCAGACATATTGAGAATGATAATTTAGTGGTAAGGAGGCTTAAAGCATACTTGTCCTTTCACAAGAAAATCTGCCATCATCCAGAACTTTCCAGATTCTCATTCTCTGTAGGTCTCCATCAACACTTTTGTCTGGTATTCCTTCATAATCAGTATGCTGCCAGCACTACAATTGCTGGAACAAGCTTACCCTCATTTGTCAGCATTCATTAAGCCACTGACTCTCAATTTTGACAGACAGGAGAGCAAGAGCAAAGAGACAAATTATTAAGCTATTAATGACCACCTGCTGTGTTTTTGTAACTCTTAAATAATGGATTTTAAAGAGCAGACCTATTGGGTCTTACTAGGTTCTATGACACAATAGAATAAAAGGAGAAAGATAACAATTGATTGCAAAATCAATATCAATATAAGGGCACAAGATCAAAACACCCTGATTTTAAATAAATAAATAATATAAAAAAAATAGAAAAATAAAAAATTTCCAAATTTCCAGTGAACTAAGCTTCAATGCTATGCTACATAGGAAACATACTGTACAGTAAGTTGTGTTATTCAACAAAATAGTCCTTATAAAATATAAAACAAATATTAATTCTATTACTTTATATAATTTACAATACTTTTTTCATTTTTATCTAACAATACATATACTGTGTGTAAAAATTGGAATAAAATTAAGCCCTGAAAAAAAATACAAAAATAATATTAATACTTTAGAAAAAAAAAGCCATAACACGTGCAGAAAATCAGTAAAAAAATATTCAATATAAATCCTAATATTGTTCTCTTGTGCAAAGTATTTTAATATTCTATTCAGCTGTTTCATACTTGTAGCTGTTTTTTCCTCTGTGTTTTCCAAAAGTGACAACAGGAAATGGTTGCCATTACAGCTCCCATTAGGATTGACACTGAGACTCTTATTTCCCTTACTCCTGAATGGTAAATCTGCTAAACTATGTAGTGATATAGGGAGAAACAAGAGTGTCAATTCAAGTCAAATCAACCCCTATAGGAGCTTTAATGGCTGACATGTTCATTTAAAAAATACACAGGAAAGAAACAAATATAACTGGGGAAACCGCCAAATATTTATTTTTTATATATAAGGTTAAATTCTCTACTCAATGTAAAATAATTATTAGATAAGACGATGAATGTAATAAATTATATGACAAAATACTACTATACAATAATTTATTTTTAGATTTTTTTTCCATAGTAAATGATGACTTTTAGTAAATAGCAAGAACAGCAATACCAAAAAAAATCAGAAAATGTTACCCACATGTAGTAAACTAAGGGGAATTTGTCATATATCTGTAATAGATTGGTAATAATTTCATGTGACATGTGTTAAGCATTATGATGAGCTCAGAATTTTTGAATAGAGGCAATTCTGTACACGCAGAACCAAAAATACCATGAGTAATAATAGAGGGGAGATGATTACTGTAACTTCATTGGTAGAAAAGAGCAGTATTATAGGCAGCTGAACAAACTTACTTGTCAAAGTCATTTTTGATGACTAAGACAAGTCTTAGATGATCTGCTGAAACAAAGATTCCTTACAAGTACAAATACTATGATGGTCCACTCAAAAAAAAAATCATCTCTATTTATAACTTTTTTTAAGGTTGTTTTCTTTGGACCATTGAGCTCTTTTATTGTGCATTATATATAGTAAAAGGTCAAAAAATTGTATTGACTCAGCTTAAATATTTGTCATCTCCATTTTCCACAGTTGGCCTAAAATTTCCTGGCAAGTCTATTTTGAGTAAAACTACATTTATCTTCCATGTGTGCTGTGGATTAGAACAACAGCAATTATGAAAATGTTAAAAAAGAAGGAAAAACTGACCATGGAGTGGAGAATGCTCGGCCTTTGAGTTAATCTCTGGAAGAATGTTGAGTTTAATTACATTCCCTTTATCAAACTGATAGAGACTTATGGAAATCCTGACTGCAATTTAACCTTTGCAAACCTGACCTTCCTAAAATTAGAGCTGGGCACCTGGAAATATTTACCAACTGAACTGAAATGCACTGTGTTGAAAGTTCTACCGGTTTATTCTAAAGATATTTTCTTGCTCCGTGTTTAACAGCACTTACATTGTGCAGCCCTGAACATGAATCTAAGGTTGACTGGTAAAAGGTCAGATACTTTGGACTCTTTCTATCTAGTTAACTCTTGCACATGTTGGAGTCTGGACAGCTTGTACGTGATAAGCACACACAATACAGCCATCAGATCACTTTGACCATTATCCTCCCTGCCCCCATTATCATTGGCTTTCAGTTTCCAAAATCTGGTCTAAACAAATGGGAAGAATAAATGCTTGCTGGTAACTGATGCTGAATACTTTAAAGGGCCCGTCTCACACAACGATCTCGCTAGCGAGATCGGTGCTGAGTCACTAGTTTTGTGACGCAGCACCGAGCTCACCAGCGATATCGCTGTGTGTGACATTCAGCGACGATCAGCCCCCCTGCCGGGTATCGCTGATCGTCGCTGAAATGTCTGGACATTTTTTTGATCGCTGGTCTCCCGCTGACAGGCACGCATCGCTGCGTGTGACAGGCGGGAGACCAGCGATCCGCTGGTAACCAAGGTACACAGCGGGTTTCCAGGCACCGCGCAGCGCTTGGAAACCCGCTGTGTACCTTGGATACCAGCTCCCTGCATCAGGGCACTGGTATCCAAGGTACACTGCGGGTAACTAAGCGATGTTACCCGCAGTGTCCTTGTGCTGATCGCTGCCCTGAGCTGCCTGTTTGGCAGCTCAGCAGCGATAATATAGCGATACACCAGCGATCCTGACAAGTGCATATCGTTGTCGGGATCGCTGGTGTATCGCTATGTGAGACCCAGCCTTAAGAATACACTGTGTGAGATAAAACACTGGCCTGGCTAATAAATACTTTGATGAATTCTAATTTATGGAGAAAGACCTATTTGCAAATGTTATCTCTTAATTGGTAAAGAAGTAACAATAAGATTCCATATACAGCTAGTCTTACTAGGAAGCACTAGAAGCCCCCAAAGCTATGCCAGGGCCTCTCATCCAGCCACCCAAACCCTGCGTGACACTTGTCATGATGTCACGATTCACAATGTCAATGTCAATATTGTGGCATGCATCATGACATGGTGCCTAGGCGATACACATAGTGATTTCCTGACATCATGATGTGTGTTGCCCAAGGGGTACTCAGTGCAAGAAGCATTAATTCAGAGTGAAGGAAAACATGGAAGTAGATGTCTTCTGCAATAAAGAATAGAAAAGACAGGAGCAAGCAAAGCAGAAGAGAGTGGAGGACTGTGGGGATAGGACAGGTGAGCACTGAGGTGAGTATACGTTTTCATTTTTAACCCTTTTTCAGCCCTGTGTTATAAAGGAAAGGGAAGGAGGCTGGCTGCAACTTTGCTGGTTTTGCAGGAACCAAATGAAAAAAATATATATATTTGGGCAAATTCAAATTTTTTTTGTAAAATTCAAGGCCAATTTGATTAATCTTCAACAGATTCACTTGTCTCAAGTGGAACCAGCAAAATAGTTTTCATTCTTTTTGTAAGAAAGTTAGTTTGCATGCTTTATATGAGAATCAAAAAAATAATAACTAAAGTAAATGTAATTATAAATTAAATAGAAATAGGCCCGATGCTATTGCATCGGGAGGCGGGCAACCAATCACATCAGCTGCTAGTGGTATTCAAATCTGGTGCCAATACCACTAGTAGCTGATTAGTTGCCAGCCTTGGCGGGGGATTCAAATCCCATGCGGCATGCTCATTGGCTCAGCTGGCGGGTGGCTCAGCCAATGAGCGGTGCCGCACGGGATTGAAATCCCCCGCCAAAGCAGTGCAGCACCGCTCAGCCAATGAGCGGTGCAGCGCGCCTTGGTGGGGGATTTCAATCCCACGCGGCACCGCTCGTTGGCTGAGCTGCTGGCGGCTGAGCCAATGAGCGGTGCTGGATTCAAATCCCCTGCCAAAGTCACGCGGCACCGCTCAGCATATGAGAAGTGCCGCGCAGCTTGGCGGAGGATTCAAATCCCGCATGGCACTGCTCATTGGCTCAACAGGTGGGTTCGGGGATTTGAATCCCACGCCGCTCATTGTTTCAGGAGGTGGGCAGCTCATCCTCCGACGCAGGGAGGTCAGCTCCCGGGTGCTCGTATCGGAACTACGCCGACAACAGTATTGGAACACCCAAGTTATCGGTATTCCGATATGGTAGCCGGGATTCAAATCCCCTGCCTCTGGCCTCAGCCAATGAGCGGTCAATGAGCTGAGCCAATGAGCGGTGCCACGCGGGATTCAAATCCCCCACCAAGGTGTGCTGCGTGGCTTTGGCGGGGGATTTGAATCCTGCGTCGCTCATTGGCTCAGCAGCCGGCAGCTCAGCCAATGAGCGATGCCGCAAGGGTTTGGTGGGGGATTTTAATCCCATACAGTACCGCTCATTGGCTGAGCCGCCCATCAGATTAGCCAATGAGCGTGCCACGCGGGATTTGAATTCCCCCACCAAGGCTGGTGACCAATCACCTGCTAGAGGTATTGGCACCAGATTTTCATACCGCTTGCAGCAGATGTGATTGGTCGCCCACCTTCTGATGCAATAGCATCGCGCGGGATTTGAATCCAACGCCAAAGCCACAAGGCCAGGGGCGGCTCGGCCAATGAGCAGTGCCACGTGGCTTTGCCAAGGGATTTGAATCCCATGCCACTCAACGCCGCGTGGCACCGCTCATTGGCTGAGCCTTGGCGGGGGATTCAAATCCCGCATGGCACTGCACATTGGCTCAGCTGGCGGGGCGGGGGATCTGAGTCACCCGCCGGCTCAGCCAATGAGCGGTGCCGCACGGCTTTGGAGGGGGATTTGAAACCTGCATCGCTCATTGGCTCAGCCAGCGGCAGCTCAGCCAATGAGCGGTGCCGCGCGGCTTTGAGCGGTGCGGTTTAGAAATCCCCCGCCAAAGTCGCGTGGCACCGCTCATTGGCTGAGCCGCCCGCCGGCTGAGCCAATGAGCAGTGCCATGCGGGATTTGAATCCTGTGCCAAAACCGCAAGGCACCGCTTATTGGCTGAGCTGCCCGCCGGCTGAGCCAATGAGCAGTGCAGCGTGGGATTTCAAAGCCCCGCCCAGCCTCAGCCGTGGGCGGCTTTGCCAATGAGCAGTGCGACATGGCTTGGCGGGGGATTCAAATCCTGTGCGGCAACAATTACCACTTTTTTATGCTGACATAAGCCTGTCCTGTAATGTTAAAGAGTTTATCCACCACTCAGTTACTTTTTTTTGCCATATATGCCTAAGAATCATGCCCCATATACTTTTTCTGCCAATTTTCATGTTATTTTATAACTTTCTGCTTCACATCGTGTCCCTTGGCACAAGTTTTGTTGTCACAGCCATCACTTTCTTTTCAGTATACTCCTTTCTGATTACATTTCCCATCAGCTCTTGTGCTGGGCTGCAAGACCGCAATGAACATACCCTCTTATGACTCCACCCAAACGCCCATCACCCTGTCCCCAGTGTCACACAGCCTCATAGCATAACATTCTGCCTATAATACTGCTGCAGGCAAGTCATTGATGCAGTGCTTAACAACAACACAAACCACCGAAACACCAACCCTGACAATAAAGGTTATCCCTTACTTTTCCTAATTGACTAATCATGTGATTCTGAAATAGGTCAGATGGATGGATTGGAGGAGGAATATTTATGCATATATATAATATAGGGGTATATTATGCAGTGAGAAAATATTACACAGGGTATAGAGCAAGATATTTCCATGTATATACACTTTGCTGTATACATATAGATACAAGAGAGAGTTTCGAAGTGGGGAAAGTGCAGGGAGCTGGGAGAGCTGTGTGTGCAGTTAAGCAGTGAGTGAGCTCTGCTGATTAGAGCCTCGCCGACCCACACAGCATGAGCCACATGACTGCGAAGTCAAATCAGATTCCAGAGCCAGTAACTTGGAGATTCTGATTCAACATAAAAGGAAATCAGATGATTTTCAGCAAGAAATCATGTGACCAAGAAATCAACTGCAGAAGGATTTGAGTAAGCAAGATATCTATAAAAGAGTTTATCTATGGCAGTTAGTTCACATGAAAGATATTTAAAAAGTATTGACCAACCCCTATAATACTAAATGTGGCTGTGAGTATGTGCAGTAGAAAGAAATGCTGGAGTACTGGAGGTATGTTCCCACATTTGTTCTTCCCTTTTTGCAACTTGATAGTTGCAAAGCGGAGCTAGATGGACATTCATTCTTTGCTGATTATGACTGTTTATAATAAGGACATCAGGAGAGTCCTGTTCATTATGTGTATGTTATACGAATATCAGTGGTGCTGCGGTAAGAAGAAGAGGCCACCATCTATCTGATCCAATATTGGAGATACCAGATGTTCTGAGCCAAGAAGAGGCTGCCTATCTGATCTAATAATGCAGATACCAGGTGTTCTGAGGCAAAAAGAGGGCACTCACTCTGCTGTCCACTATGTCATTAGTTACAGTGCAAATTTAGCCTTCTAACTAAACTAAAGAGCTGATTCCAGCATTCAGAAATCGCATGGTCGCTGGGACGTGAGAGATTAAGGTAGCAAAAACTGTAATACAACATTTATGCCTGTTCCTGACAGTTGCCTTTTTACTCCTGTAGGTGCACGATCTCCATGGAGGTATATGGCCTGCCTCAAAGTTTTAAAGAGGTCCTGCACACAGATCAAACATAGCCATTTTTCCTTTTCATTCTTCTTGCTTCCCAGAGTATTCTGTTTTCTGTTGTTTTGAAATCCGCTAGATGGTTCCAGAAATATGGGCCTTTTTATTTAGTGCTAATTATTATGGTCTTTAGCAATGGTATGTAGTTTGTAAGATATTTTCGGGGCATGACTTTAGGCTGTTTTGAATAGTTGCCCCTCTGGGCACTGCCCCTTTGGTAAACACAATAAGCATTTGTATCAAATAAATATTTCCATAACTCTGGAACTGTATTGTTGCTAAAAATAAGCGGAATACTTAGGTGAGTAGTGGGAATAAAGTGAGTATGCAATCGGGACTTTTGTTATCTAGTGAGGGGTCCTTTCTCTGTGTAGTGTCCAAGCAAAAAAAAAATAGCCATGGATTGATTAAAAATAGTAAATAATAATCAATCACCTTCCATCATCCTCATGGATCCAGCACAGACCACTCCCAAGGACAAGCTGCAGGAGTGGTGCTTGCTTTGCAAGGTTGTCCCATCACTGCTGCAGACTGTATTTGTTTGTAGCAGTCCAGTGACTAGAATAGGGGATCATCAGAGACCCATCCAATGACATGCTCTTCTACTCACCTGAACTCTGCATCTAATTAAAAGCTGCAGGGGTGCAGAGATTTCAGAAAGAGGCAGACTTTACTTACAAAGCTGGAGGTGACATCCGGAGCAGCCTGTGCTAGATTGATAGGGGGTCTGGAAGGTGAGTTTGCCTCCATTTATTATTTTTAATCAATCTATTGCTAAAAAAAATAATTTGCTGTCAGACAACCCCTTTACGACTTTAGGCAGAAAGTAAGGAGTTAAAAAGGAAATACAGTGAAAATTATTTTCAGGCAAAAGGTTACATTTCTAAAGTTTGCTATCATATGCCACTACTGAATTCCAGAATGACATGTTTCAAGCCTCTTTGACACTGCTCAGATATCTCTTTTATTGGAAATCTGACACAACATGCTAAGCACACTACACACTGCTATGGATTTCAATGGACACTCAACTTTGCTTACAGCATAGTGTCAACATTTTAGCAACAGAAATCTCTGAGCAGTGCCAGAAGCATATACGCTCTATAGAGCCATTCTTTACTGAAACCAATGGTGGTCCAAGATCACAGGTTTCACCAAGAGCTACCATGATGTATGAATGAAATATCAAAACTTAGGTTTCAACGCATGTGTGGGGTGCACGCATCACAGAAAGCTAAGCAT
>VIAB01003309.1:77917-89198 GCA_009801035.1 Oophaga pumilio
ATGGGCACTGTAGGTGTGTTTACTGTCCTCCACTCACTGCCTGCTTTTATTCCCCATTGACTTGCATTGGGGTCGAGCTGGGTTTCAGTCGGAACTCCGACTTTTTCCATTAGTCGGCCGATTTCGTTCGACTCGAGTTTTGAGAAAGTCGGGTGGTCCGAAACCCGACTCCACCTTCCCGGATGCAAAGTCGCTCATCTGTAGTAGTCACCGGAAATGGTTTTCACTTCACTGATGTGCCCTGTCAGGTTTAATAAGTGGGATTTCTGGTCTTATAAATGGGGTTGGGACCATCAGTTGTGCAGAAGTCTGGTGGATACACAGCTGATAGTCCTACTGAATAGACTGTTAGAATCTGTATTATGGCAAGAAAAAAGCAGCTAGGTAAAGAAAAACGAGTGGCCATCATTACTTTAAAGGGAGTCTGTCACCCCATTTTTGGACTATGAGATGCGACCACCGCCATCAGGAGCTTATCTACAGCATTCTGTAATGCTGTAGATAAGCCCCCGATGTCACCTGAAAGTGAAGAAAGACGAGTTAGATTATACTCGCCCAGGGGCGGTCCGCCGTCCGGTCCCGTCCGATGGGTGTCGCGGTCCGGTTCGGTGCCTCCCATCTTCTAGCAAAGCTGGCCTGTTCTTTGCGTCCCGCAACGGCTCCTGCGCAGGTGCACTGATCTGCCCCGGTGAGGGCAGAGCAGAGTACTGCAGTGCGCAGGGTCCGGACCTCTCTGACCTTTCCCGCCGCGAAGGGACGCAGGGTCACACAGGGTCTCATCTGTTCAAAAGATGCTTTCCCAGAAGGATTTTAGCTTACTCATGTACATTTTTGCACACTGCAATCTAGTTTTCTTATGCCTCTGTGTCAGCAGTGGGGTCCTCCAGGGTCTCCTGCCATAGCTTTTCATTTCACTCAATTGTTAGCGGATAGTTCGCACTAGCACTGATGCACCCTGAGCCTGCAAGACAGCTTGAATTTCTTTGGAACTTGATTGGGGCTGCTAATCCATCATCTAGACTATCCTGCAATGCAACCTTTCATCAATTTTCCTCTGCCATCCACTTCCAGGGAGATAAGCTACAGTCCAATTGCAACATCAAGATCTCTAAAGATGGACTTGTAACTTTGAAATTATTGATAGTGTTCAACAATTTTGGTTTTTAAGTCCTCAGATAGTTCTCTTCTCCTCTTTCTGTTCCCCACACTTTGTGTGGCATACATGTGTAATGGTGTGACATGGGCTGTCATATGTCTCTCCATCTCTAAACAGTGTTTGTGCCAAGTGTTTGGTTTATTGTATTTTTATGACTGTATTAATATGTGAATCTGCATAAAGTTTCATAGGCACTAATGTACACAGTGAATGTAATGTTTGTTATTAACGTATAATGTTATTCATGTACTGTATATATATTGGGAAAGTCTAGGATTAACTTTAGAGTTTATAAAGCATAGGACTTTTTTCACTTTTTTTTTTCATTTTTTCCTTTTTTCCTTTTTTCTCTCTTTTTTTACTCTCCTTTTTTCTTCCTTTTTTCCCCTTTTTGCACTTTTTTTCCACTTTTTCCCTTCTTTCTTTTTTTTCACTTTTTTTCCCGTTTTTTTCCCGTTTTCTTTCCTAATATTTTCATTTATTTATTTACACAGAATATTACCTGTCCACGTGACAATTTACTCTTGTGGATTCACCATATTTTTCTTACCTCCATACCTCTAGGTACTTTATATTTATGTATTTATATCTAATTTATATCTATGTTCTTAGTTGCTTGTTACTGTCTGATGTACAATATTCACTACCCCGTCTACCCATACAATTCCCCATATTTTTGTATATTTTATTTTATATGGTTTTAATCATTATGTATACTATTTTGTTTCCTTGCCAAGTCTGATGAAGGTCTGAGTTATAGACCGAAACGTTACAAGATATTGGGATGTCCTTTTTGTCAAATAAATTTATTTTTTGCATACTACAATTATTGAGTGCAGGAATTTTTTCAGTTATTCATGTATATGTATTTGGAAAGTATAGGGTTAACTTTAGAATATGTAAAGCATTGCATAGAACTTAGAGATTAAGTTAGAAATGGAGAAGATTTAGTTGGTGGCACATTAGTTATAGGAACTTCAGTGCATACCGTTAGAGGGTAGTGACTGAAGTTAAATATGTGAAAGGTGAAGTTTACGCAGCATCGACTGCTGGGGCAGACAGAGAAAGGATACACTTGGTGATTGATACAGCCCAGAGTGGGAGGGGGTAGGGACAGTAAAAGGCAACCACTTCCTGGTTTAATCAGTGAGTGAGGAGAGTTTGTTGGTGACAGTTGCTAGAGCTAGTTCAAGATGCAGTGGGCTGGAGCACGGCATGGACAAAGAAATTCTGGCATTATAAGGTCAAATTAAACTACCTATGGACATTCCTGCAAGGTCCAGTGCTTATGGCTAGAGTCGGGAGCTATGGAGAGCACCGACAACACTTCCGTACAGTGGAAGATGGGCATGGAACCGTGTGAGGGAAATGTTGCATATATTGGTCATACTGCAGAGCCAGTTTGGGAAACCATAGGGCTGACAGGAGGATCAAGCATAGGGGCAATCCGTGCTGAACAGGAGAACAGGAGTGAGATGTTTTGTGTGGAGGAAGCAAGTGATG
Source organism: Oophaga pumilio (assembly GCA_009801035.1). Taxonomy (NCBI): domain Eukaryota; kingdom Metazoa; phylum Chordata; class Amphibia; order Anura; family Dendrobatidae; genus Oophaga; species Oophaga pumilio. The sequence goes on from VIAB01003309.1 coordinate 80,577, forward strand.
GAGAGTTTGTGCTTGACACTGCATATTAAAAATGGGTGTACTAGAACTGTTTAGTAAAGGCGATCTTGTTAAAACAAACTGGGTGTTCCCTATTGAATATATGTCTGATACTCAATCCAAGATCGTGGAGATAGTTGAAGCCTGTGGCCAAAACGTGAGTGAACTGCACTGCACTTACAGCACAAGGGAACTTGAACACAGTTTAGTTGTGTGGTTCCAGGGTGTGGGAGAACAATAACCCCTCGCCCATGACTACCGCTCTGCGCGCCTTACACACAGACACACAATGCAAGGATTGAGTCAACTTTTCTGCACGTCTCACTTGTCTCAGTTAAGAAAGAGACTGGGCAAAAATGGCTTGCATGGCAGAGTTCGAAGACATAAACTACTGCTGAGCAATAAGAACATAAAGGCTCATCTCAGTTTTGCCACAAAGCATTTTTATGATCCTCAAGACTTTTGGGAGAATACTCTGTGGACTGATGAGACAAAAGTTGAACTTTTTGGAAGGTGCATGTCCCATTACATCTGGTGTAGAAATAACACAGCATTTCAGAAAAGGAACTTCATGCCAACAGTAAAATATGGTGGTGGTAGTGGGATAGTCTGAGGCTGTTTTGCTGCTTAAGGACCTGGAAGACTTGCTGTGATAAATGGAACCATGAATTCTGCTGTCTACCAAAAAATCCTGAAAGAGAATGTCCAGCTATCTGTTCATGAGCTCAAGCTGAAGTGCACTTGGGCTACACAGCTAGACAAGGATCTAAAATACATCAGCAAGTTTACCTCTCAATGGCGTAAGAAAAATAAAATCAAGACATCAAGACTTTGGAGTGGCCCAGTCAAAGTCCTGACCTTAATCAGATTGAGATGCTGTGGAATGACCTTAAAAAGGGGGTTCATGCTCGAAAACCTCCAATGTGGCTGAATTGCAATAATTCTGTAAAGGTGAGTGGGCCAAAACTGTTCCAGAGCTTTGCAAAAGACTCATTGCCAGTTATTGCAAACGCTTGATTGCAGTTGTTGCTGCTAAGGGTAACCCAACCACTTATTAGGTTTAGAGGGCAATCACTTTTTCACACACGGCCCTGTAGGTTTGGATTTCTTTTTCCCTTAATAATAAAGATTTTCATTTAAAAACTGCATTTTGTGTTTACTTTTGTTATCTTTGTCTAATATTTAAATTTGTTTGGTGATCTGAAACATTTAAATGAGACAAACATGCAAAAGAACAGGAAATCAGGAAGGGGGAAACACTTTTTCACAGAACTGTATATAAATATAAAGAAAAGCATATATCATCCTTACAATATAAGTTCAAAAGTAAAACTTTTTTTGGTTAATTTGGACATATTCAAGTACTGGCAGTGCTTTTGCATCTTGTCCCTGTTTGTTAAACAGTCAATTTGAAAAAGTATGCACCACTGAGCTCAATAGGCTGCTGTGAAGTTATGGAAAACTTGACAGAGTGAATGGCACTTAGAAAGGCGTTCCTCCTGCATAGTGGTATATACACATTTGAGCAGCTTGGTGACTGTCCAATACTTTATTTTTGTTATTAAACGCACCAAGGGACATATGAAAGTGGCATTTATTTAGATAAGTAAGTGGACTTGTAACTCTCTAAGAGAAAGAAGTATTTATGTATATAAAACCAGATACTTGAAAAAACTACCGGGTACTGTATATGGGGAACATACTGTAACAATCTTGGCAAGGCTAAATAAAAAAAACCTATGAAATGGCTTTGGCTTGTATAGTTCAAAAGGTCAGTTCCAAGTTTTGTTTCAATCATTGCGGGATGAAAAAGTTGATGTGCTTACATTAACTTAGTGAGTAAAGAGATTGCCCAATTGCAAATACACTTTAAAGGAATTCTGAATTAGAAGTGGAAGACTCTGCTATTATTATGAGTGGGAGGACCTTGTATATCTGTACTTTACAGGGCCAGTCTTTTACCTTCAAAGAGAAGTGTGTAATTTTTCATTTAACCTCAGGTGGCGCTGGTACAAAATTAAAGTCAGGTTTACCAACATATTTCAGCTGATCAATGATTGTTCTAGCAGGAAGGTAGCCAGCGATCAGCTCACTGTCAGGGGATGCCTCTAACACGAAGCAACTGATTAAAGACACGTTCACATGGGCGGATCCCAATGCAGAATCTGAGTAAAATCAATAAGCATTGCACCTCCCATTTATTATCATTGAAAAAACCCCTCACATGTTTATTCTTGGAGAAATTGTGATATTAACCACACGAGTAATCCAATGGGGCTAAATCCACTCATGGCTCCAAGGCATGCCAAACTGCAAATCCATAATGGGATTCTGCAATGGATTTTTCTGATGACAAAATCTTTTGTGTGAACATGCCCTAAAGTATACAGGTAAAATGGTTGTAATCTACTTATTAAACTGATAATAAAACTTTCCATACCAGTCAAACAGATCCAGTACCAAATTAGGATGGGCGCTTACATATAATGTAAAACGCAAGAAAATGGATTGTCAAGTTTCTCTTTATACATATAAGTTGAAAGATAGTACATTTACAACCTCAGATGAACCTGACTTTTAGAGTTATCTGAGCATGGGGTTATTGACTGAAATCAAATGCAGCAGATTAGCTTGTGAATGAAAATACTCGTACAAGAATGCTCACTAGACATGAAGGGTATAAGAAAAAGTTAACAACACAGCTGAAAATGTATCCTTAAATGAACTTTGACCACAAGACTAGAATTCTGGACCTTTCTCCATCCCGCAGGCATTGTAATTTGGCTACGTAAGACTCAGTCCTAGATACCCAAATGGGAAAACCAGGAATTACCTGAGTGTATAGCTACATTTTAGTTTCTTCATGAGATGAAATATAAGCACTTATTATGCCGAAGTCTTGATTTTCTTTTAATGTGTTTTCATGTTCTTGCTTTGCAAGGTAAGAATGTAGATTGTCAATTTCTCATCCCGCTTGTTTCAGAATGTAAAGCAATCTTCAAGTGATGCATTGTGCTTGTAGAGTGAAGGAAACGGCAAGAATCCACTTTTAAGTATGTTGATGTTTACAGTTGTTAACTCCAAATGACTTGTCTATTGGGTGACATGCCTCATTTGGATGTAGTCAGGTTAGGAGAACACAGTCTTGGAAGCAGAACGTATGTTTTTTTTCTGTTTTGGAGCTCAACTCTATAGTTTCAACTCTGGAAGCAACATGCAAGTAAGAAATCATTTTAAAAATGGAAGTAATAGTAATTTAGAACTTTATATCTTGCCAAAAAGTGTCCCTGTGTGTTGTCCCAAAGAGCAGCTCTTCTTTCTCTTATCGTATATCCAGCATGCATTCCACTATGTAGAAGAATGATAAACAGCTGACATATTCCCAGGACCCCTAATTTGTAAGTTTTCTATAATTATTATTCCTTTAGCACACCTGTCTGACCTAATTGAGTTGTATGAGGACATTGAGAAGAACTAGTGTATTTATGGCAACTCATCATTCTCTCTGCCTTCCAGACTCAGTGCCGGAAACTCTTTACAGTCTTATATCAAAAAGTCAAATTAAAAGGGAATTATTTTTTCCTACTTGTATGGTAGTGTACTTTTCAATGTAGTTTACACTGTTTCTAAAATTCCATGCTAGTTTTCTCATTTACAATGGACTAGACCACAAAGAAAAAATACACATTGCCAGCTAGTTCAAGCAGTTCTTATCTTTTAGGTGATGTCATAGTTTGATCTAAATCAGTCCATGTGAGTAGGACCCTACTCAACATCAGGAACCATATTTGGCTTAGTAAGTTTAGGAAACCCAAAACCAGAGGGGTAAACTAACCTTGACAGTTCCACACAGTGTAAGTCCAGATCCCCTAAAGAATTCAAGAGACGATTTGGACAAGACACATCTGTGGGACAATAATGGTACAACAAGGGCAGTCTCAATACAGAGAAAACTGGGTACCGCTCTTTTAAGGGTAGGAGTCATAGGGGAACACTGGAAGAGATAATAATCACAGTAAGGATTACTCCTCCCAGAGTGACACAGGGACCTGATGGAAACTTACAACTCTTCCTTTTCCACCCAGAAGTACCACAGGTGGGGAGATAGAATACATTTTTCATGTCATGCATTGGTTATTGAGTGATGCACTTATGATAACTAGAACTGTGTAAGGGGGACAGTTTGTTTACTGCAATGTACTTCATGACCTCAGGCATGGTGCGTGGTTGAATTTTCTTTGGGTGAACTGTTGATATATTTTTCGCTTAGGTAGTTCTTTAGCATATCTATTAAAAGTTAAGTTTTAATTTTCCTTACCATGGCTTGATATCTTTTAAATTGGATGGTGACATGTAAAAGTTGCTAGTGCAGAGAGGGATTCATATAGCAATGCTGCTTTGTAATCAATGAACTACATCGCTCAGCATAGCAAACTGCTAGGTAGTCCACTGGAAAGCGAATAGTGCCTGTAAATATACTATTTAGTGTGATTTGATTGTTCACATACGATGTTTAGACTTTTTTGTACTTTAAATATGTTTATCAGTTTTTCAATTGATTTTATACATTCAGTCATTGGAGGTGCTTACATTTCTTATAGTCTCTGGCATTGGCACGCAGTTTGGACTATTGAGAAAATGAAATTTGCAAGATTTTATATTTTAGCTCTAAGTCCTTGAGCTGCAGGCAGAGCGGAATGGCACAACCTAAACCTTCACACGTACAGTATCATCAAATTACTCCGCATCCAAACACCTTCTGGATCCCTTTAAAATGTTGTCAGCCACAGCTTTATATATGTTTTCAGATAAAGCTTAAACCGAAATCAATAAGGTAAGTAGGGACACATAAGCGGGCCAGCCAAACTGTGAGTATATACCGTATATATATTTATACACCCTGAGATGCTACTTGTTTCCATATGAAGCACTCATCTTATTTTTTTTATTCCACATTTGTATTTGAACTACAAGCAGATTTCCATGACATTTTTGGTCCGGCATGGTTTGGAAAGCGAGGGGGGCCTTGTCTAACTTTAACTGGTCACTACTATAATCAGGAAAGGTAGAAACCAAGTGACTACATATGGATCCAGACTTTTAGGTCTGGTGGCAAAAATAAATGCTCCATTTGGAAGAAATATCACTAACAAGAAGTAGCCTCTTATGGTTGAGCTTAAAAGATAAAGACAGATACTGTATATAATTATTAAGTAGCTCTGTCAGGTTTAAGTTTTGGCTGGCAGTATGACTGCATTGGAGTGCTGATCTGATGTCGAGGATGGGGATTGTTTGCCATACTGCGAAATTGGGATGTTGATCCAGGGAGCTAGTCTGATTGCCGTATGGAGTCGGGAAGGAATTTTTCCCCTAATATGAAGCTATTAGTCTCTGCCCCTGAGGGTTTTACCTTTCTCTGGATCAAGATGTTGGGGTATAGGTTGAGCTTGATGGAGTTAAGTCTACCTTCAACCTTAAAAACTATGAAAATAGCCTGGTTGTGACAGTAGGAGAGAGCGCGTATGATGCTAACATTTGTAGTCTTAAAGGGAATCTGTCACCCCATTTTAGCCATATGAGATAAAGATATCATTGCATGGTGCGTCCCATAACTAATCTATGGGTACCTTTGATATCTCCTGACACCCCAGTTTTCATGTAAAAATACCTTTGTAAAGCTCGTTTTCTAGTATGCAAATCCAGGCGGTCCCCCCTGCTCCTCGGCTTCTTTTGCGTATGTCCGTCTGTGACTAGCACAGATGGAGTAGTGTTCCCGCGCTTGCGCTTTTCAAAATCCTCTCGCGCATGCGCAGTGTGCTTTGCCCAACAGTGGGCAAAGCATAAAATCATTACAGCACGTGCGCAACTATTTTCCTCCACTTTCCTTGCCCCGGAAGTCGTCCAAGGCAAGCAGTCATTTCCGGGGCAAGGAAAGTGGAGGAAAATAGTTGCGCATGCGCTGTAATGATTTTATGCTTTGTCCACTGTTGGGCAAAGCACACTGTGCATGCGCGAGGAGATTTTGAAAAGCGCAAGCGCGGGAACACTACGCCATCTGTGCTAGTCACAGACGGACATACGCAAGAGAAGACGAGGAGCAGGAGGGGGAAGAAAAAAAAGCCGCCCATCGGACCGGACCGCCTGGATTTGCATACTAGAAAACGAACTTTACAAAAGTATTTTTACATGAAAACTGGGGTGTCAGGAGATATCATAGGTACCCATAGATTAGTTATGTGACGCACTATGCAATGATATCTTTATCTCATATGGCTAAAATGGGGTGACAGATTTCCTTTAACCATGATAAAAAATGAGTCAAAAGGAAAAAAAAAAGGTTAATGTGTAAGAATTTATTTTTATCTTTTGGCATACTGGTGAACTTCAAGCATGTAGTAGCTGTCATTTTGAAATTGGCTAGACTGAATTTCCATAAAAAACATGAACTAGATGTTTCTATAAATCAAACAACCATTTCCGAACATGAAACGGTTCAGAACACCAGCTGTTTCATCTGGTATCTTGAATGGTCAGGAACACTTAGGTATAATTGTATTATTTCATTCACTTTTATTCACTTATTTCAATTACCGTTTCATTACATATTAAGTAGAAAAATACCCTAAATCAATCTTCTAACATGATTTTCATTACTAGTGACATTGACAATATAAAACACTACACTATATTTACAGCAAAAAGTATGACAAATCACTGTAATAACTTAGAAGGAAAATGGGCCTAAGGGTGCATCAGATAGCACTACTCACCACACCCAAATACAGAATATGCAAGGCTGTCACTCAAGTACAAAGCTCATATGCAGAAATGAACTGTGTATATAGCAACAAACGGATTATTGTCCTATAGATTTCTAGATAAAGTTAATCTATGTACATATAATATTGACCAGGTCAAGTGAAAACAATTTGAGACAACCCCACGAGTGCTTTTTTGGTTGGGTAAAGATCTCAAAGTAGAACCTACATACATGTATTTGAGAAAATGATAAATGTAGAAAACCTAGACTTTGCTGTCAGATGATGGACATGATAATCCGCCATCATCTGCTTCTATTAGCCACTGATGTTGCGGAGCTGCGCCTGCGGCTGTTAACCTACTGAATGCTGCTGTCAATCTGTGATAGCGGCATCTACAGTGTGCTCTATTGTGTGTGCCCTTTGATGCTCCCGTGACTCGATCGTGACTTGTATCTACCCCAAAATGCTATCAATAAAAATATTGTCTCAAGGCACAAAAAATCAGCCCTCACATAGCTCCATATCCAGAAAATTGAAAACGCTACTGCTCTTGGAAAAGTGTGTCAAAATCAAGAAAAAATGTTTCAACAAATTTCTGAATTTTTTTTCACCACTTAGATAAAACTATACATGTTTGGTATCTTCATAATTGTAGTGACCTGGAGAATCATATTGGCAGGTAATTTTGCATTGTAAATGAATGTTCTAAATAAATAAAACAAATTTGCGGAATTATGCTTTTTCTGTCATTTTACCACACTTGGAATTGTTTTTCCGCTTTCCAGTACATCACATGATAAAATTGATGGGGTCATTCAAAAGTACAACTCATCCCACAAAATCAAGCCCCCACATGGCTATGTTGATGGAAAAATAAAAAAGTCGTGCCTCCTGGAATAAGGAAAATGGAAAATGATTTTATTGGATTACACGCTGGAGATATTTTTCCTCTTCCATTTTCCATTGTGAACTGCGCCTCTGATCAAGGGTCCTCCATGCGTGTTCAATCAGAGAAACCTGCAGAAGACTGGTGAGCTGACTATTTTCCTTTTCCCCTTCACCCATGCTATTGATCCTGGAATAAGGGGAGGAAAAACCAAACTAGCAAAAACAAAGAATTATATTGTTATAAAGGAGTTAAAAACTACAAAAAATGGCATGTGTAAAGCACCATTAAAAGGGTTAGTCCCAACATTTAAAATTATGACATAAATTTAAAGTCCCAAGGCCCAGGCCCCCCACCAATAAATCCGCAGCCAATTATTTGGAACCTATTAGCACATTTTTACACATGTGCCAGAAATGAGAAGTCTAATGTAGAAGTCATAGGCAAATCAAGCTGGAAGTGCACTGGGGTGTGTCAGTGCAATTGGAAGAAGCATTCCAAGAATATTGGCATGACCCAGTCTGATCTTCATATGACCTTTACACTAGATTTGCCATGACTGGTATATTGGATATCTATAAAAAAGAGGTATCATATTTATTCAGGGCCAAGTGCCTGTACAGTCATACCACTTCTTCCATATGCTAACAACTGCTGACAGGTTCTTTTTAAGGCTAAAATAATACATTGAAATTCTGTATTCCTGTTGCATATAAACAATATGAATACACAATGTTTTATACAGATGTGTCCACCATACTGGTGCATTGCAAATGTGGTACCAATATTCAAAAAGGGCTCTAAAAGTGGACCTGGAAATTATAAGCCAGCAAGTCTAACCTCTATTGATCCTGGACGTTAGACGCTGCAGCGCGGCAGAGACCGCGATAGACGTCGGTGGAGCTCGTGTGTTCTGGTCACGTGATTCAAAGTGGTCACGTGGTGCCCAGAGAGCTGGTACGGTGTGCGAGAAGAGCC
>VIAB01003309.1:114808-129514 GCA_009801035.1 Oophaga pumilio
AATGTGTAATAATAATAATCATTATTAATATTATTATTTTATTTATATAGTGTCAATAAATTCTGCTGCACTTTTCAATTAATATATATGTATATATATTCGTGTTTGTATGAAATTAAGAGCAGATGGCAGCAACATAGTAATCGTTTAGCATAACAGTGTGCATCAATGCCTCCTACATGTTTGTAATACAGTAGTCTGTGGGAATAAAGTGAAGACTTTCTTTTAGTCACTGTAATGATATTGCATGAGTTGTACAGGAAACCCCAAGTTTGCTTCTTACGATTGCTCATAAGGCAGTGAAATAACAGACGGCAGCTGTGTCAGAGAGAATTTTCCTAATTCTTCATCATCAGCCGCATTACACGTTATTGTCTATACACCTTGGTTATCTCCCACCCTCCTTCTCCTAGCAGTGGCGGGACAGTAGTAATGACTGCCAGAGGTATTTTTGTTAAGTTAATTATTTTTCTCTCCAAAAGTCATAAAATGGTCTGAGCTTAACTAGGATACCTGTGAAGAACAGCGTGTGAAAACCTGGTAGCTACTGTGCACATGGCAATAGAATATAGAGTGTATGTAACATGGGCAGCTTCAGACAATAATGTGTCTAATATGATGAAAAAAGAGAACAGATTCCGAGGCTCTGGAGACTAAAAAAAAAGAAAAAAGAAAAGATAAAAGAGGAGGGCGGTGAAAACATTAACATTGGTGTGTATAGCTTGGAGCACCAGAGCAGAGCTTGAAATGTTCCTCCCCTTCCTTACTCATAGACCAAACTCCCACCCTCTCATTCACTTAGTTGAGGCCAATCGTCCTCTCTGTCTGTCTCTTTTTCACTCTCTCTCTCTCACTCTGAGACAGAAGTCAGAGCTTTTCCTCACTGACAGCCTCAAGTACTCACAGCACTTACTGAAGACTGAGACACTGCTAACTAAAACTACACTGAAAAACTTTTTTCTCTGTTTTGCTTCTGATTATTTTTCATTAGAGGAAAAAAAAAGTTCTAGTTTTTTCTTTTTCTTTTTTTTTTATAAAAGGATAAGCTTTTCACGCAGAGAATAAAGAAGAAAAAAAAAGCAAGGCTATAAACTCTGGTGTCAGGATGTCTGTACATTTACTGAACGGATTTCTGCTGGTACTTTGCTGGATTATGGTGAGGAGTACGCCAACTCCAGGATCTGAGGGGCACAGTTCAGTCACAGACTGTCCATCATGTTTGCTCTCTAGATTCCATAAGGATGCACCCACTTCTCAGACTGACATGGTTGAGGCAGTGAAGAAGCACATACTAAATATGCTGCATATGAGGGACAGACCCAACATCACTCAGCCAGTGCCTAAAGCTGCGCTTCTAAACGCTATCAAGAAAGTTCACGTGGGGAAAGTGGGAGAGGATGGCCAAGTGCAAATAGATGATGTTATTGCACGGAGAGCAGAAATGAATGAAATCTTGGAGCAAACATCAGAAATCATCACTTTTGCTGAAGCAGGTGAGTGTGGCTGTCACATTTTTGGGGCTACGAAGCAATTTTTTAAGGTCCATAACCAGCAATGGCCAGGGGGTAGAAATGCCCAAATAATGTGTTTTCTGTGATCTAACCTTGGCTGCAGCCTACCTGTTTGCATTTGCTAAATTCACCTAGAATGAGCTATCTCTAAGAGTCTTTAACAAAGTACAAGTGTTTAAGAGGGGGGAGGGTATGAACATTCTGCAAAACTCCACAAGAACCCCCCCAAGCTAAGAGGGCTAAATATGACTTGAGCCCTTAGGGCAAGTTTTTATCCTAGCAATGCAATTAGCCAGCAGGGCATAAAAACAATAACCACGTTATTTGTAGTTAAAGGTAGCAATGACAAGGGTTAAGCCGAAACTTAGGCACAAGGAGGATGAAGTGCCAGGAGAGTACCCTCACTGTGGGTGCCACTGTAATGCGCAGCTGCCGCGCCAGGTCGCAGAGCTCAGAGAGCTGTGCACTTGCAGCCCTCACAGCTGTAAAACTAGGCAAGGAGATGACTTTAACTGCTGCATATATTCCCCTCCTAAAGTAGGAGTTATACTATCCCACTGAGGAGTCGTCTTAAAGTGCTCCATCATCTGCAGACCGACAGCTCACCTTACAGCGCTGTCGAAAATGGTAAAATGTCCGATAGAAAAGAACGTTTGTGCGCTTCTTCCGCTTTGAAAACATCTCTAGGATTTTCCAGTCTGGACCATTAGTGTTTTTTTTATAGGACTCCTCTCTTGATCGTAAGAATAAAAGTTTAGCACTGGCTGTTTGCTGAAACACTCTGCAGCAGGCAGAAGCTGAGCCTGTCAAACCTCAGGTTAGCCAAAACTGTTAAAGGAACGGGCTTGTAAACACATTTTTTTTCGTATTCTTGCCTCTAAGCCAAAGTAAAAAGAATGTCATTGTTTAGCGCAGAACATGGTAGTCAAAGTATGTGCGGGAACTATAAGCATTTCTGTTTAAAGTGTGCTCCAGCAATATAAACAATTAGGACAGCACTCAGAGTTTCCAGTCTTAAAAAACCTGTTGACTCAGATGTTCTGTCTGCAGGAAAAGCCTTGCAGTGTGTGCATGCCTTCAGATCAGACATTCCTGCCAGCTTTCTGCTGCTTCTGAGCACACAATGAAGTATTGCGCCCTAGCCTCCTTGTCAATGAGACTGTTATGGAGCCTGAAAGTTACCAGTCAGGCTTCATATGGCTTTGTGAATAAATGCAATTCACATGTGTGGAGAAGGCACCCGCCGCACTCCTGGAATGCTTGACAAGGCCATTTACAAGGAGAAGAGTTTGCATACAATAAAGATGCATGTTGGCTCTTCAGGTTACCCAGATGCTTTGTGAGTAAGATTTCTATTGGCGTAATCCATATTCTCCCTACACGAGATAAAACGAAGAATAAACCTTCTGGCTTTAATGTGTTGAAGCCAATACTCATAATTGAATGCCAAAACGTTATTTTCGGCAGGCATAAGGCTACTCATTATGTAATGTATGAATCGGTTGCTAGGCAGAGAGTATCTTGGCAAGTAACTTCATCCTATACTGTACTTTAAAATACAAAAAAAAAAGCCTTAAAAAAATTGTGGCATTAAAAAGTTCTTTAGATATAAAATGGATGAGATAATAGTCTGACTGATGTTGTCATATCAATTAAAATCCTGCTGTGGCCGGAGCGCAGCTGCTCCATGATGTCAGGCTTTTCGAGAAGTTCCGTTGCTTTCATTGGGCTCTCTGCAACCTCACAACAACCTTGTAAATTAAATGATCTAATGTGGTTGGCTTGCAACAGGCAAAAGCATTCGGCCGAATGGGTGGTTGCTGCATTACACCGGGGTGGGGGCGACCATATTTTAGGGCTGTATTTATGACTTAAAAAAAAGGGGAGACTTCCCAGGTCAGGACAGGTGAATATACCCACACTTTATGTTTCATATTTAGGTGTGCCTTCATTGGGTCAAGGTAATAGTTCTCAGAACGAGTGTTGAGGATATTTTGTCTAATGAGAGCTAGTAGACAGGTAACGATACGTGAGAGCAGACTGGGAGATCGGTCATGGGCTAGGACACAGTAGAGAGGTCATATCTCCAATAGTCCTGGTTAGGAGTCCATCACACACTCTGGTTTAATGTTCTAGGTATAGTCAGAGCATTCTTCTGGAAACACATATGTAGCAGACATTTTTGTAAAATAAAAAAGTACCAATCCGTCATTCTTGTCATTTAGACGTGTCCTTTTAACACAGCGTATATCATTATTCTAGCCATCTGACAGCAGCTAATGAGTAGCATGGAACGATAACCATACAACAGATGTCTGGTGGCATAGAGGAGGCCAGTGATAATATTTACTTGCTGTGGATCACATGTATCATTCCGTCATTCCGTGCAGTAATACAAATCATCCATTCATTCCAATCTTACATTTACTGCACATTAATATAAGGAAACATAATATCTGACAACATGCTTCATCATTAAGTGTCATTTACAGCAGCATTGCAAAGAGTTAAACAAAACACCAATGCTAATATGTCCAATAAAACTTGCTGTCCTGTGAAACAGTAGCTTCATTTCAATGGCCACTAGAGGGCGCTGGCTACTGCAGACTGCATTTCCCCAGCTACTTCTACCTAATGACTTCTCATGCAGAGCTACAGCAGTAAAGTCTCATTGGATAGCGGCCGTCCTATCCACTGGAAAGGGCTGTTATATAAAAGCAACATCTTGACTACCTTTCTATGGAAAAGAAAAAAAAAGCAGGCACCATAGCGAGATGTTAAGTCAAATAAAGAATATATATGATTGCACACAAGAAATCACAAACAATGCAGCGCTTCCCTGCCCCACAGTAAGGGTACGCAGCCATGATTTAATATATCCACAAGCTGACATACTCATGATTTAGATCTCTATTCTACACCAGGACAAAAGCAGATTAGGTAGTTTTCTGCCTGCGATTTTCTCATTGACTGCAATTGCAATTAACGGGAGACAACGGTCGGATTTCTTCTTCTGGTATAATAAGGCCTTTAGTCACATTCATCTTGGTGGATTTCAATCATTCTGCAATCATTTACATCATATTGACAAAGGGCAAACAAGGGCAATATTTCAATAGGAGTTAGCTCCGAGAGGGTAGCATTTATCAGAACCTTCACAACTGTTTGGCTTAAGCAAGTGACAGAGGGGAGAAAAGTCAAAAGGAGCTGTTCTCTATTGATGAGAACATCGTGCAAAGCTTTTCTCATTTTGGAAAATGAGTTTACTGATCTGGAACGAGCTTGCGGTGAAAAATAACATGTCTTCTCTATTTATGGCACTTTTCTTTCTATGAATACAATTTCAACTTGGGTTTGAGGACACAAATTCATTTAGCTACAGAACAAAATAGATTAATACATATTCATTGCCGTACTTGACTGCAGCTGAAATGCAAAGTTTTATTTTTTTCAGAAATACTTTATAATCCATAAAGAAAAATACTAGCAAGTTTCTTGTCAAATGTGTCATCCAAAACCCAAAGAGCCACCAGGTTGGTTGACTGTTGGCCGCGGATTGAGCTCCACCACAATATGGCATTCCCTTCATGTTAGTAAATTGTGTGTGTGCAACAGAATCGTATTTAGCAGGAAATCAAACTGCAATGTTAGTTTATTCCTGTATTATTCAACTGATGGTATGAATATCAGGCCGGCGGCTGTGTGTCATGCCAAGATGTCTCTTTGCAGAAGTTAAAGCATACACAGTAACTTGTACGAGTCCTGTGCGCGTAGTATCACTCTGAAAGACTCACTCATAATCTGCCAATATGACTCACAAAGTTCTCTTATAGGGCTACTGTTAGCAAGGCTTTATTTAGTTTGCCTATTATTTTACCTACCTCATTTTCCCTTTATAAGTAGCACTTCTCTTCAATTTGTGTTGATTCAAGAGACTTTGGCCAGTTTTATGAATGTGTGAACTTTCTAGACAACTACTAGCAGGCGAAATGTGTGCACTCTAGTTTAGGTGTGAAAGTAGGGCACCTTCAAAAATGACACAAGTCCCTCCAACTACACAAATGTAAACTTGAAAAGACAACTACAACATAACCAGCAGTGACTTTACATCTTTATTGATAATGTCTACACCACATTGGACTCTACGATAAAGTCAGTCTGTAGAAGCTGAGCTTGGGAAATCCAGTCAGATCATTCCTGTAGGAGGTCTCTGTAGACAAGATACATAAACTATGTTCATTGAGAGCAATGAATGGATCTTGTTGGCTTGCATGCATAGGCCACAATGTATATACACAATGACTTCCTAAAGGGTCTACCTTTTATATAGTGTGGATAATGAAGACCCTTGCCAGTTTTATTAATATAATCCCAAAAGACCAAAACCTATCGAAATGCATGAAGGGCTCCTTAAAATTTGGATACAACCTTATAGTGATAGATAAACTATTTTAAGTAGCATTTCCTTAATCTCATGAGCTCATATGTGGTCCAGATGGATTTTAGGTTCCTAACTAGCTTACCGTAAACTTCTCATACAGTCTAACTACCTTTAGAAGACATGATAGTCCTGTCGCAGTAATTAAAGCACACAAACCCAAAAAGGAAGAAAGAAATAACACATTAAAAAAAAACATCATGAAGTAACATAAAAAATAGGTAAACTAAAAGCAAAAACAAAAAAAACTCAAACTTCTGACATAGTCATATGAAATAAGTTTTGATTTGTAGGGTCCCGGGTCCTGAGACTCACGCTGGTCGCTGGTCAATCTGACAATCCACTGAGCCATTTTGCCCCTTCGTTCTCAGGACTTGGACCGTTACTGATATTAAACTTCTGATATGCAACTGTAACTTGACAAAAGTTTTAGAAGAGTTTAGGTATTGTTTAAAAACATTTTTATCATCTTGTACCATGTCCTGAGTGCACTTATTCTGTTCAGTACCTCCACCTCAATGGACTGCTCACCAACATTACAAAACTATAACATTTACCTCCATGTTTTAATATTCTTACATGATAATGTAACGGTGCAGGTCTTTGGACCACTACCCATTGCTATAATGGAAGGAACCCACAAGTTCCATTGTACGATACAATACATTTATATTAAAGTAAATCATACTGATGATTAGCCAATATATGTAGGTCTCATAAAACCAGTGGGTACCTATATTCTAGCAGTAACTGGTAGTCCCAGCTCACGTGGCCTGCTGATACTATGTTTGTACTGTGTAACTATGCCTGGAGAGAGATAGAAGATGAGAGACATGTTAAATCTTTATGCATGCAATTCTTAGAGATTTGACCCCAAAATTACAGTTTTTATGATCTTCTCTAGCGTTCTTTATGGACTTTTCCTTCTTTCTATAGAATGTGATTGTAAAACAGTTGACATGAACATACTTCCTCGAAATGTGCAACAGCCCTGAAATCATACAAGCAGGAACAGAATAGCATTTTATGTGTTCCAGTTATTAGTATACAACATGTTGTAGCAGACCAAAACATAGACAGTCCTGCCTGTGCTGCAGCAACACATTCGAAGCCTATAAAACACTGTACTAATGACTCGAGTCATCGCCCAAACTGCTTATATCATCGAGAGAAAGAATGGCAGTGACCATCTGTGAGATTCTGATCATTTTTTTATTATTTTTTTTTGGAACAGTAAAAAAAAGTTCAATGTCTTCTAAACTGTCACCTTCCCCTAATAAAGCAATACTTGTTATAATAAGAAACGCTTCATTTGCTCATGATCAAATAACCCAGCAGAACCTATTACTCATTTCACCCTCTGCCAAGTACATGTAGTCTTTATCAAGGGAACGCCCCCACATCATGATGTTCACGATTAGAACCATTATGCCAACAAGTATATGCATAGGAGAAAACATCCCAAAATATGCTTTTCTCTGATTATATCCATTCCTCAGCATATCTACCACCAGAGTGCTATAATTATCATGCACACAGCATGTTAAATTAGAAACATAGCTGTCAATGACAAAGCTTTCTATAAACACTTTATAAATCTGCTTATGCAAGACAGACGCTCAGGCAGGTAAATATAAGTGCACAGGAAACTCCAAACTTTTACTCTACATGGATAAGATACAGATGTAGCAGAGCTGACTTAGTTTCTTAGTGTAATGTCACAAAGAATTAACCTAGTAAGTTGACTTGCAGTCCTATGGGAAAGCTACAGAGACCATGACATCAAAGTCGTGGCAAATTACAAACCCAACTCTATTACCTATGTGATTTTTTTTTATATTTTTAACACTATTCTACATATCTACATCCCATTAAATGTAACATATGTTAGAACATGAGGAGTTTATGCTGCTTGAAATGCTATTGCAAACATAGTCACTTAAGTGAACTAACGGCAGATGTGTATGCCCTTGTAGATCTGTGTAATGATGAAAGCCGAGTATGCCATGCAGATTTATTAGGGATTATTAGTAATCAAGAGGCCTCTGACATATTCCCATTTAGAGATAATGACTTTCATGATATTTATCCTGTAATGTGACATGGACCAACATATAGGAGAAGTGAACAATATTGCTATGAAAAGTCATGGAAGAACTGAGCAAACTCTTAAAACCCAAAAGCCTCACACATTGTGCTATATATCTTCTCCAATAAATGAATCGTATAAGAACATATTAAAATTATGCATACAATATAGCTGAAAGTCAAATGACTGAAATAATATTTATATTTGTTTTTGTTGCCCTTGATCTTTAGGACCCTCAAAGAAGATACTCCACTTCGAAATTTCCAAAGAAGGCAGCGATTTATTGATCATCAGGGAAGCAGAACTTTGGCTTTTCCTTAAACTCTCCAAAGCCAATCGAAGTCGGACGAGATTAACCATTCGTTTGTACCAGCAGCAACGAGGACAAAAGGAGCACAGAGGATCTGATGGAAACAAAAATGAAGTATTGATTGCCGAGAAAGTGGTGGACACAAAGAAAAGTGGGTGGCATAGATTCCCTATCTCAGGGAGCATTCAGCGCCTTCTGAATCATGGAAAGTCATCAATGGATGTTCGAATAGCCTGTGACCAATGCCAAGAATCAGGAGCAACCCCTGTCTTGCTTGGTAAGCGGAAGAGAAAAGATGATGAGGACAAAGAAGCAACTGGAGGTGAAGAAGAAAAAGAGCAGTCACATAGACCTTTCCTAATGATCGTGGCTCAGCAGACAGATGAACACCCTCACCGAAGGAGGAAACGTGGCTTAGAATGTGACGGTAAAGTAAGCAACTGCTGTAAAAAGCATTTTTATGTAAGTTTCAAGGACATTGGCTGGAGCGACTGGATCATAGCACCTCCTGGCTACCATGCCAATTACTGCGAGGGAGATTGCCCTAACCACATCGCAGGGACATCTGGGGCTTCTCTGTCATTTCATTCCACAGTCATTCACCAGTATCGGGTTAAAGGCCACAGTCCCTTCAATAGTATCAAATCTTGTTGTGTTCCCTCAAAGTTGAGAGCCATGTCCATGCTGTACTATGACGACGGACAAAATATTATTAAAAAGGATATCCAGAACATGATCGTGGAAGAGTGCGGTTGCTCGTAAAAAAGAACAAAATGCAGAAACAGTATCTGTTATTGAATGCGCTAATCAAGAAGATTTGCAGCTGAGCAATGATCAAAGGAAGAAGAAATAAGATACAAAGGAAGTGCAAGTTCTACACCTGCAGCAACATTTCCAGCTCTTCTAGCCGGGAGTGTGACTAATAGACTTACAGGCACGAGAAAACCCCTGTATATCTATAGATACATCACATTCACTGTTTGCGTAAATGTGTTTGCATTTATACCAGTTTGTATAGATAGATATACAGAGATCCAGACCACCTTTTTAAGACTCTAAAACTATCTATACTGCACGGGAGACTCGACTTCTTCCTCTGCACTATTACTGCAAAAAAAAAAAAATTGAAAGCATACAAAGTTAAATTTCGCTAAGGTGCTTACGATCTTAGAACTATGCAACTTATGGGGTTTGAAAACTGTTTACCCAAAACAAAGAAAAGAAAGACTTTTCAGTGGAAGTAACATGTTTAATATTTTTGTTCTTTCATGAGAGATACTTGAAAGGAACATGTTGGTTCAGATACTGGAACCAAACATTTCTATATTTGTAAAAAAAAAAATGTTTCTTTTTTATTTGCACTACAACAGTATTTGACCTGTTTAATATCCTTATTTAACAAGTATTTTCAAGAGAGGTTTTAAGAGCTGCACTTAACATGAGCTATATCAGAAATGCTACAGCACACATCAAAATAGATATTTTTATGACTATTTTCAATATTTTTTCTACCTTTAATGAGACACTTACACCAAAGACGTGTGTGAAGATATAAGTCTGCCTGTGGTTAATAATCACTGAGCATATGGGAGGGAAGAATTTAAAGGATTGAGTGTAAAAGAAAATGTATCAAAGCCAAAATTACATATTTTATTTCCATTCATTTATGGGTAACTGTGCTGCCCTTAAGCAGCTTGTATTTCCTTTAGAAAATGGCACTTCAGCAATTTTTTTTGCTCTATACCATATTTTTCCATATTTTCTTTGTCGATTATCATTCCGCAAATGGGTAAATCTTAATCTAAGATAAGATTTTCTTGGCTTATGGAACAAATTACCTACATAAGTTATCTTTTGAGAGTAATGCAAACTTCATACTGTGCTGCCTCCAAAACAATAGCAAAATAAAAAAACATTCTGATTGGCTGTTCTGATTTGCCAACCGGTGTAATTGTCCAATATATTAGAAACTTACACCAACAGAACATTTCGGTAATAAAACATATCATAGCGGAAGTCGATATTATGAAATAATAATGTCTGCATTAGTCAAATTATTTTGATTTTTTTTCCCCACAGTATTTAGCTTGCATCTTAAGGCAATCTATGTATTTGCTTATGTTACAGACACATTTCAAGCTTATTTTGCATAAGAAAAGGACATAAAGAAAATATGATCAAAAATGTAAAAGGACTTGGAAAGTTAAAGAGTGTAAAGGTTTTACACTGCTGTACATAACTCATTTTCAAGCCGGAAATTTGTAGAATCAAACCAGTCAACTGTTCACCGCTTTAACAAAGTTTACTTTTATTCTCTCTTCACACTGCCAGTTAATCACAAGGGTTCCTCATACAGTAACTTTGGTATCTTAGTATTAATTTGCCAGTTTACATTGAAGCCATAGAAAATAAAAAAATGGGCCTACGAAAAGAGCATTCCTTTAGAGACTCTATAGATGTCACGCTCAATATTTTTGTATTCATTAATATGTATATGGTGTTTAATGCCTTATATATAGCTCAGTATAAAAAAGCATAGTTCTCCAATACACTACAAAATCCAAAACTTTTTTACGAATTAGTACCTTGAGTACCATGACCCCTATGTCTTTTGTATCATCAGTGTCACCGGTAATCTACTCTATTAAATTTTTGTTTGCCTTAATATTTTGGCGAACACTAATTTTCCAAAAAATGAATGTCATGCTCAATGTTTGAAGACTAAATTGAAAGAAGAATATCTAATATTGTTAAATGATTGCTCACCCAAGCTGGTTATCCAGATTTTCGATTTGTACTGTATTCTATAGAGGTCAATTTCTTCATTGTAAAATATTTAGTTATGTTAGGCATAAAGTCCCCTCAATTTAAACCAGCAAATTGATGTGACGCAACATTAACAGATACATAATAACCACTTTTTGTAAGCTGTATATTTTACTTGTAATATTGTAAGTCATGAAAGGACTGTAAAGGTAATTACCAAATACTTTTATGAATGGTGGTCATAAACCTCATAGGTTGTGAAAAATTAATTAAAGTTAAAACACTACTTAAAGAGATTTTAATTTCCGTTAGCCACTATTAAAAATAGCAGAACTCTAAGTTACTGTATAGATTTATTTAAAAAAAAATAAGTAAAAAAAAATAATGACATCTGAGCAAGGCAAGTGAAGGTCAGATTAAGAGGGAAATATAAATTGACACAGGAGGCCATTATGTATCCTCCGATTCATGGAAAAAAAAAGATCTGTTCTACAGCATATAGTGTCTTTCTATAATTTACAATGAAAGTATAGGAAACAGAAAATCTGCATGACAAGATGAGAGAAAATAGGATGGTAATCAAGGCTGACCACTACTAAATAGCATGGAGGACAATTTAGTTTAATGAAATCTGCATGTCCACAAATAGCAATAGAAATTGTTACCATATTTAAACATTTTGCAGGCCATCCTATGTTCTAGACAACCCTTCTTTAAGGTAGCTGTTGAGAAAAAAAACAAACTAATTAATGGTAAATGTTACCACATTTTTTCTAAAGCCATGAGTCCATCTCCCTTATCCAGAAATAATCTTTTCATCATTAAGCATTTATGTGGAGAAAAAAAAATCTTTTTTTTTTCTTGTCGATTTTGTCTTTGTTTTTTTTTTTAGCCACTTACTATTTTTTATTTACATGATTAGTCAGTACTTGCATTCTGGCAAAACTTTAATAAGATCAATATGACATCTATATAATAATAACTAATAGTCAATTAAAAAGCAAAAACCCTTATCGTGAATTCTTTTATTTAAGTGATACCCTTTAAAATAAATTATCGAAGGAAAAAAAAATTATTTAACACAAGGCACTTGCCATTGGGTAAACCTTCCACATCAGCCAGAGTCTATAAAAAAAAGTCATGTGGGTCCAAAAACATTGCGTTACACCAAGCAGTGGGGATTGTTTTCATTCCTAGGTATTAAATAGCCACATTTTGGAACTAAGGGCAGTTAAAATTTCCATTTTCCATTTCAATACTAATATAAAAAAAAAAAATAAAAACATTTCAACTTACAGAAAGGTAATTTATTCTTTTACGTTGCTCTATTAAAACATTTATTTATTTTGTAAAATAATAAAAAAAAACAACATGGTAAATCTATAAACAATTTCTTCTTTATATTTTAGCTATAGCGACCAACTCATTCTCGGAAATATTTTATTTGCATTCCACTTTCATCTTTGTTAATTGCTTTTACCTATGTTCATTCTGCTATATGTAATTAAAGTTGTTAATTTATATGAGAATATTTTCAACTATGTCAATGGTTTCTTAATATTTATTGTGTAAAAGGAATGGTATTTTTTTTTTATTTACGGTTTGTTGAAAGAGATGTTTGCATTTGTTTATAGTAGATATTATTTATTTGGACAGCATACCGCTCAGTATGATTTACATGTGGACGGTAAGCTAGCTGTACAATTTAGTGGGAAATACTCAACAGCTCCTTGTAGATTTTAGGATTTATGATTTTTTTTAAAATATCTGTTGAAATAGTTTTTTTTTTCGAATTCTTTTTAAAAACTTTCTTTAAAAGGTCCACCATGCACACAGGTGGTTGTCTTGGTAAAAGCCTGTTGTTAAAAAGGATGCTAAAAAAAAACAACAAACTATGGAGTACTCCGATAATGAGGTCATTTTTTTATGTACACGCAAGATGCTTGGGTCAGATATGTTTTTATCTTGATCTTTTGTCCTCTTGTTCTTTGAACATCAGCAAAATGAAACAACTTAAGTGAACTAAATAAAGGGAGTTTACTGAGACACTTGTGTTTGTCACTGTGTGTTTTTGTTATGCCGGGGTCTTCACGGAATGGGAAGAAATGCAAAGGAAATGCTATATATAAGCCTGATGAGCTATTTCGATATTGTTTTCTTGGGAGGGACAGTCCTGCTAAAAGATAATTAGCTCATAGTAGACCTTAATCACATGGTAATTTACGTAATACTAATTACATGTACATCGCTAGCGTAGACTTTTGCAAAAAAAGACAACTTACTCAGATATATAGTTCATTCTATTCACAGAATAGGACATTTAACAAATACAGACAAACACTAATGTTGAGACTATAGCAAAAGTGTTGAGTGCTGACTCAGTGACACAGAAAAATGTTGTGTACAAACGCTGTACATTACCATACATAGTCCATGTAAGTCCACATTATGGTCCATTGATCCATTGACATTGTCCATGCTGATGGATGGTATTTTGGTTCCATTGGCATTCTGCATGCCACTATATGGTGCCTCTACATAGCAACATACTCCTGAGGTTTGTACTCTAAAATTTATAGAATTTCTCCACCACATTGCATTCGATATATACATCTTTATGGAAAAGAATTTATATATGGAGAAGGAATATTGACCTATACAGGGGCAGACATGTTCAGCAGAGGGCCCAATTGTAAAAAACAATGGCCCCTCGCTCTCAAAAATAACTAGCTTCTCTAGTAAATGAGAGCCACTATGTTCATTAGCTCAGTACCCAACATACAATGTAATAAGCTGAAAGAGGTAAAAGTAAGCTTCTTTGAGGGTGGCAGTGGGCTCTCTAACATACTGGACCTCGATGTAGCTGCACATGTCACACATATAAAGGGTTCATCCTGGCCCAATAGACTGGAAGCCTATAATGGGTGTTTGTATAAGCATTTAATTGGCTTAATGGATCAGTGTGTAATAAAGAATGAATTGGTTTACTGTAAATACTCGAGAATAAGTCGAACCGAGTATAAGCTGAGGCACCTAATTTTGCCACGAAAAACTGGGTAAACTTATTGACTCGAGTATAAGCCGGGTTTGCATTGACCCCTCATCCCTGTCTTGGTATGCATGGCTCCCCATCCCTGTCATTGTATGAATGGCTCCTTATCCCCTATCCTTGTATGCATGGGTCCTATAAAAAAAATCCTACTTACCATCCCCGCGCACCCTCGCTATTCGCATCTCATTCAGGCGCCAGCAGCTTTTCATGCTGATCGATCATATGGCCCCACTCATTAAGGTAGTGAATATTCACTCCACGCCTATGGGAGTGGAGAGGTGTGAATATTCATTACTTTAGTGAGCGGGGCCACGTTATCGTTCAGCCGGAGGAGCTGCTGGCACCGGAACAAACGAGATGAAGCGAGGGTGCGCAGGAAGGTAAGCAGGATGTGTGTTGGAAGCCGGCGGCTGCAGCTCTCACTGTGTGCTATTACAAAGAAATGAATATTCACTTCTAATTAGCAGCGGCACAGGCTTTAGCCACAGCCGCCGGCTCCTACATCCTGAGACCAGCTGCTCCATCGCTCCCCCTCCCCCG
>VIAB01003309.1:135206-146900 GCA_009801035.1 Oophaga pumilio
CAGCAAATAATTCATTCAGTTCCTTGCTAACTGCAATGGTTTTCATATGCTTCATCTGCATTTGCCACAAAGTCATATCAATTAGTGGTAAAATGTGTATGTTTTGACTCGGTTTTTGGCCACTTGACAATACCACAGGAGAAGCATTATATGTAAACCTATCACTAAAGAGTAGCTGTCACCAAGCCAAAAGTGGCTATTTTTTTATATTGTTTTATTCCCACTGGTCCCTAGAGAATTCCAGCTATTTATTCTTTTTAAATGCGGCATATGGCTACAGAGATATGGGTCCTTTTATTTAGTTATTATAAAAAATAAAATCCAGCTCACCTGCATAAATGATTGCAACAATCAGAGCAACAAAACCGCATGTGCCATGATGTAGCTAGAGAGGAAAAGGAGAAACTGTTCAGCTCCACTATAGTGCAAAATAGCTTATCAAGGTTGCTATTGCACCAGAAACGTGTGTACTTTGGATTTTATTTTTTCCTTGCACATTTTAATTGTACCTTGTACATGGTTACTTTTTTGTACTCTTCCACTGAATAAACTATTTTGCACCTTTGTGGAGCTGAACAGCTTCCCCTATTTCCTATTTATTTAGCACTAATGTTTATGGTTTTTACCAGAGGATGTAACTCACATTATCCATGTCTGCGTTATGTGGTTTGCAAACTGAACGGAGGTGTGATGTGACCGTCCAGGTTGAAAACCATGTGAGAATGAGGTACTGTGAGTGCAGTGACAGTGACTAGCGGGGAAGTCATTGAGGTTACCGCAGGTCACTGAGGCTGTGTAGGATTAGGCAGAGACAGGAGAAACTCATTTAACTCTGCACTAATTACCATACAGACCCTAGTTGTGCTACAAGGTCCCCTGAAGACTCCATTGAAGGAAGAACCGTCGGGATGCATATAGGTAGAGTGCATGGCCTCCTTATTAGGGCTAGTTATGGACTGCGGAGCTTTTGGGAATTCAGGCTATTGTAGTACTTATAGGGATATATAGGGCCAAACTGTATGCCATATCTCCTGGGTGTTTCTTATCAGGATTGATATTGTTTCACCCTACATGAATGAGTATCAATTGGGTGAGGACGTTTATAGTTTTTTCATTGCTTGGTTGTGCTACATGCCATAAACTATTTATAGGATGCAGGCTCAAGCAGACACTACTGTCATTTGTACTGTGTACTCAGTTCTATCATTCACTATGATCTAATATGGCTATTCTGGCTTTTTCTCTAAACCATATCTGACCACTGTCTGCTGATATTTCCTATGACCTTTTAGAATCTGACAACTGATATCCTGTTATAACTAGCCAGATACCTTTATGTTCACCAATGATTTGTGATTGTCAGCAAGAAACTTTGTTACCCAAATAAGCATGGACAAATCTCGCTGTTATCCGTATAACCATATGTTGAGTGTTATTTCTGATTCTGAATTTAACTAGTGGATTGTAGACCAAGATTGGAACTTTTTCTTTACTCTTGCATTTTATTATAAAAGGGTGGGCCTCCACCTTATGTCAAAGGTTATATACCATATTTGTAGCCCCTTTTCCTCTCTTAAGCATAGCTTCTTTTTCATTTTAGTGATCTTGTAAAATTACATTTTAATGTTAAATGTCACGTTTTGCTGTATTGTACTTATCATTGTGAGGTCCTATGAATTTTGAGGTGATCATTTATTCCATTCTATTGCTTCTTGTCCATTATATGTCGTTCCATCTACTGTCTAAATATATACAGTTTTTATATTTTAATTTCTATTTTAAAATGCACCGTATTTTTTGGACTATAAGACGTACTTTTTTCCTCAAAAAAATGTGGAGGAAAATGGGGGGTGCATCTATAGTCTGGATGTACCTGATCTGGCTGTGGAAGGGGAGGTGGGGAAGCTGCAGTGGTGGAGAAACGGGTCACAGGAGGCAGGATCCGACTGCTGTGGCTAACTCCTGTGCCAGCTGCTAAAGAGAAATTAATATTCACTGCTCTACATGACCATGGGAGTGGAGAGCAGTGAATATTATTTTTTTTTTAATAGCAGACACGCTGTTAGCCGCAGTCGTCAGCTTTCTGCAGCTGCCAGGATTTCACGTGTGCCCGCTACTTAAGGGAATGAATAATCACTGCTCTCCACTCCCATAGGCATGGGGAGCAGCGAATATTCATTGATCTTAAATAGCGGTCACAGGAGCAGCAGCCACCGGGTGATCACATGTGCCCACTATTAAAGAGAATGAATATACACTGCTCTCAGTGAATATTCATTCCCTTTAGTAGCGGTCAGACGTGAACATCCGGCAGCTGTAGGAAGCTGACAGCTGCAGCTAACACTGCCTGCTATTAAAGATCATTAAATATTCACTGCTCTCCACATGCCCATAGTCCCGCCGTGAGGAGTGATGAGTATTTCGGCTGTTGTCCTCTGCTTGTAGGCAGCGCATGACGTCACTGACATGCGCTGCTTACAAGCATAAATCAGCTGTTGGCATCAGAAAAGGAAGCTGTGAGGGAGCGCAGGAAGTTAAGTAGAATGGTTTATGTTTTTTTAATGTATTTCTGATGGGGGCCATGCATACCAGGATGGAGATGGGGCCCTGCATACCAGGATAGGGATAAGGGGGCCATGCCTTCCAGACTAGGATGAGGGTGCCGTGCCTACCAGGATAGGGATGAGGGGCCCATGCCTACTAGACTAGGGATGAGGAGGCCATGCCTACCAGGATAGGGATGTAGAGGCCATGAATTGCAGGATAGGGATGAGGGGGCCATGCATACCAGGATGGGGATTGGGGCCATGCATACCAGGATAGGGATGAGGAGGCTATACATATCAAGGTAGAGATGAGGTGGCCATGCATACCAGGATGGGGATGGGTCCATGCATAC
This sequence comes from Oophaga pumilio, assembly GCA_009801035.1. Classification (NCBI taxonomy): domain Eukaryota; kingdom Metazoa; phylum Chordata; class Amphibia; order Anura; family Dendrobatidae; genus Oophaga; species Oophaga pumilio. Next base: position 138,106 of record VIAB01003309.1, read on the forward strand.
TAGGCTAGAGATGAGGAAGCTTTGCATAAAAGATCACCATAACCAAAAATTATCAGAGACTATTTGGAAAGACAATGCGTGTATGTGTCTCTCTGATTATTGCTCATAGCTTGGGTACCTAAGACAGAGAAAGCCTGAGTAGGAATAGAAATCCCTGCTCTAACACATGCATACCAGACTAGAGATGAGGAGGCTATGCATACCAGAGTAGGGATAAGTGGACCATGCATACCAGGATGGGGATGAGGGTGCCATGCATACCAGAATGGGGATGAGGAAGCCAAGCATACCAGGATAGGCATGAGGAGGCCATGCCTACCAAGCTAGGGTGAGGGGGCCATGCTTACCAGGCTAGGGATTAGGGGGCCATGCTTACCACGCTAGAGATAAAGAGGTCATGTATACCAGGATAGAGATGAGGAGGCCACGAATACAAGGATAGAGATGAGGGGGCCATGCATACCAGGATAGGGTTGAGGAGGGCATGCATACCAGGATAGGGATGAGGGAGCCACGCATAACAGGATAGGGATGAGGAGGCTATGCATAATAGGGTACGGGTGAGGGGGCATACCAAGATGGGGATGGGTGCCATGCATAACGGGATGATGATTAAGGGGCCATGCTAGGGATTAGGAGGCCATGCCTACCAGGCTAGAGATAAAGAGGCCATGCATACCAGGATAGGGAAGAGAAGGTCATGCATACCAGGATAGAAAGATATAGATAGATATTTTTATTTATTTTTCAATTTTTAAAATGACCAATAATATCACATACAAGGGACAAATACCACCGCACCATGACCAGACACCATATTACCACCACATAGTAACCTATTAAACATTTGTTAAAACATCAGGATAGGGAAGAGGGAGCCACACATACCAGGATGGGGATGAGGAGGCTATGCATACTAGGGTAGGGGTGAGGGGGCCATGCATACCAGGATGGGGATAGGTGCCATGCATACAGGGATGATGATTAAGGGGCCATGCTAGGGATTAGGAGGCCATGCCTACCAGGCTAGAGATAAAGAGGCCATGCATACCAGGATAGTGAAGAGAAGGTCATGCATACCAGGATAGATATAGATAGATATTTTTATTTATTTTTCAATTTTTAAAATGCTCAATAGTATCAAATACAAGGGACAAATACCACCTCACCATGACCAGACACCATATTACCACCACATAGTAACCTTTTAAACATTTGTTAAAACATCCAATATAATTTATGTATATTTTTATTTATTTTTCAATTTTTCAAATGACCAATAATATCACATACAAGGGACAAATGCCACCGCACCATGAACAGACACCACATTACCTCCACATAGTGACTTATAATACCACATACAAGGAACAAATACCGCCACACCATGTCCATAACTACATATTACCACCATAGTGACCAAATAATATCACATAGAAGTGACAAATACCACCGCACCATGTCCAGATCACATGAAATAAAAAAAAAACGAGATCACTACTAATAATTAGTGTATGGGATCACTAAACACATGCTAAAAAAATAGAATGCCCAAAACAGAAGAAAGTAGCATGTAAAGGTAAGGATCACCAAAAACAATATAACAAATAACAATATAAATTTTATTAAGACAATTAGGTGAGACAAGCAACAAACAGTTTAAAAACAATTAAAAAAAACATAAGGTTTACAAATAGACAGCAGCACGGAGGGCCTTGTCAGTGCCCCCACACGGAAAAAAGCCCACCTCCACTATGTGCACTGGGAGTATCTTATGCTAAAACATACTAAACAGGTAATAGTAGTGACAAGAGCTAAAGTGGCTCAGTAGTGTAAATCCTACAAACTCACAAGTTATAACAGATGTAATAATACAATACAGTCATGGTATCAAAAGCAAATGAAATTCAACAGGACAAGGCCTAGATCCTACCCCCAAAAAATATTTATATATTCATATCTATATAAATATATATATATATCTATAAACAAGGTACAATGGTATAAAATACCTGAAACCCCCTCTTTTAGATGCGGTAAAGTGCAAAACTTTAAAGGTGGTGGACAAGGAATGATGGAAAGAAAAACCCTCTGGAAAATAAAGAGGGTCAGAGAGGGGAAAAAAAAGGAGTAAGGCTGAATAAGACCTGTTGGAACCTGGAGAGATAAGTTTACCCAGTCACGTCATGGAGAATGGAGAAGAACCCCACGCGCATCGCCATACAGCGTGGCTTCCTCCGGGGAAAGTGAGGGAGAGTGACACTTGTCAACTTTATATAGTCAAAGTGATTAGATAAATTGTCAGGCAGGTGCGAGAGGCAATCTGATAAGACCAGTGCATGGCGTTGTTAAGTTTACCAGAGCAAACATTCTTACCCCCATATAACAGACACGGAGCAATGATCCATAGATATGATAAAAGGACCTGTGTATCAAGATAAAGCATGCACATGTGATCATCCACATCAAATAAGTTAAATACAACAAAATATGTAACTGGCCAATCCCATAAGTGTAACAACCCAAGTTGTTAAATGTGTGCATCCCATAACTGTCCCCAAAACAGGACCTGAACACGTGGCTAAGCATGCACAGATAATATAATAAATGAAGTAGACAGCAGGACCTTAAGGTCACATGACCAATGCCGTGCGTGAAAAAAAAAATGCACACACAGGAGACCTGCAGCAATAATGCGTGTACGCACAAAACGCCTGCAAGGGATCAATAGCAATTGCGCCTTCACATATAGGCTGCAGTAGAGTCCATAGAACGGTCATGGTAATATACAAATTATGCGCTTGCACAGCAGTAGCGATGTAATTCAATATAGTGAAAAAAATAATTTTGTTAAAAAGAAAAACAGAATGAGAACTTGAGAGATATGGGAAGTCCAATGACCTCAAGAAAAAGATAAGCCCCTCCAAGGAGGTCAACGGACCCCATAGATCACAGGGGAGAGATTGAAAAAGTATCTTAAAATGTAAGATGAAACATACATAGACAAATGAACAAAGATCAACAAGTGTCAAGCAATTGAAAATACAAAAGTCACAACTTTAATTGGTGCAAAGGACAAAATTTTAATAAATCGAGGGCAGCAAATGAAATCACGGCCACCCAAGTAGTTGAATAGGAAGAAAAAAAATGGGAAAAGAAGACGCATAATGGAGATGACCCCACGTAGGAAAACATGACCTGAACTCAGTTATGAAGTCAGTACAAGTAAAATGTACAATGGAAATACAAAGAGGAATATTTTCACATGCTTACAATACAAAAATCATAATTGCAAGAAGCCACTAAGGTGCACATAGTGGAGAGAACCATTGAAATATGGTCCAAGCTAAATTATAAGATGGATACATATAAAAGATATACAGCAGAAATCCAAAAAGGAATACTACCAAGTTGATACCCGTTGTTAGTGGTTTTACATGAATTGAAGAAGAAAGAGAAATAAGTCACTCAAGAAACAGAAAGAATCTCAACAAATGACATTATTTCTTGTAGAAACCAATAAATAAAAGTTCCTCATTCAGACCCTCCTCGGACCAGGCTGTTTAAGTTGTAAATCCACCTGGATTCCCTTCTAAAAAGTTTGTTTATAAGGCTACCACCTCGAACAGAGGTGGAGACCTTATCAATGACCATAATCTGTAAGTTCTTATAGGAACCTTTATGAAAATCTAAAAAATGTGATGCCACTGAGGTAATTGGCTTACCAGAAGCTTTGTCCTTTTTTGCACAGGAGATATTAGACATGTCGAGTTGCACCCGCCGGCGCGGTTCTTGACTGGTTGGACCAACATAAAGTTTTTGGCAATTCCAAACAAGTAGATAGATGACGTTCATGGTTCGACAATTAGAATAGCACCGTGTGCGAATAGGACCTGGGTGAGAAAGAACACATACTTGTCTATCATGGGCCACACAGGGACAGATGGTGCAATTCCCACATGGGAATGTACCTGTTAGCTTAGTTCTCCTACCCAATGACATTGTAGGTCTCCAAAGGTGACTGGAACACATCAAGTCCCGAAAGTTCCTAGCTCGTTTAGCGATCAGTCTAGGTTTCTCACTAATAAAAGGAGTAAACCTAGGTTCATTTAGAAGAATACTCCTGTTCTTATTGAGAATTTTCTAGATATCTTGCCAATTGTTATTATATGTAATGATAAGATTAACTCTTGTGTGTTGTTGGCTAAACCGTGGCCTCAAGAGATCTTGACTGTCCTGCTGAGCCGAAGCTCTAAAAGCTTTGGCCACTGTTTGTAGTGGGTATCCTCTAGAGATGAACCTAGATGTAAGATCTCTAGCTTCCCTTGAAAAGTCCTTAAGCTCACTGCAGTTGCGATGAACATGAAGCACAAAACCTTTGGGGATTCCATCACGGACATGTCGAGGGTGGAAACTTTCATAGTGAAGCAAACTATTGGTTGCGGTTTTCTTTCTATAAAGGGTAGTAGATATGCGGTCATTCTTTTTAAAAATCTTCAAATCCAAAAATTCCACCTTGGTGCAGGAAGTGGCTTAGGTAAGGGAAATGTTCCATGGGTTGCTATTTAGACTGTTGACAAACTGTTGATATGCCTTCAAGGAACATGCCGAAAAAAACAAAATATCATCGATATACCGGTACCACCTAACCACATGTAGCTGGAAGGTGGACAAAAAGCGTACATGGGTATCCTCTCACCAGCCCAAAAACAGGTTGACGTAGGAGGGGGCGCACTTGACGCACTTAATTATTATTTTTGAGAGCAGGCAAGGTCCTCTGTTCCTCACGGCTGAGATTGGCCTTTCAGTGCATATCACATCGCAGATTGCATGTCAGCACAGGTCTTATTCAGCCTTACTCCTTTTTTTTCCCTCTCTGACCCTCTGTTTATTTTCAAGAGGGCTTTTCTTTCCATTATTCCTTGTCCACTATCTTTAAAGTTTTGCACTTTACCGCATCTAAAAGGGGGGGGTCATGTATTTTCTACCATTGCACCTTATTTATATATATATACTGTATATATATATATATATATTTTTTTTCTTTTTTTTTGGGGGGGGGAGGATTTAGACCTTTTCCTGTTGAATATAATTTGCTTTTGATACCTTGACTGTACTGTATTATTACATCTGTTATAACCTGTGAGTTTGTAGGATTTACACTATTGAGCCACTTTAGCTCTTGTCACTACTATTACCTGTTTAGTGTGTATTATGATAACACACTCCCGATGCACATAGTGGAGGTAGACTCTTTTCTGTGTGGGGGGCACTGACAAGGCCCTCCATGCTGCTGTCTATTTGTAAAACTTATGTTTTTTTAATTATTTTTAAACTGTTTGTTGCTTGTCTCACCTAATTGTCTTAATAAAATTTATATTGTTATTTGTTATATTGTTTTTGGTGATCCTTACCTTTACATGCTACTTTCTTCTGTTTTGGCAATGTCCCCATGTCTCCATTTTGCCCCGTGTCTCCATCCTGCACCATGTCTCCATCCTGCCTTGTGTCTCCATCCTGCACGTGTCTTCATTCTACCCCATGTCTCATCCTTCCCTGTGTCTCCATTCTTACCTGTGTCTCCATTCTGCCCCATGTGTCCATCCTGCACCGTGTCTCCATTCTGCCCCATGTCTCCATTACGCCCCATGTCTCCATTCTGCCCAATGTGTTTAAATCCTGCCCCCGTGCCTCCCATCCTGCTCCCATGTCTCCCATCCTACCACGTGCCTCCCATCTTGCCCCCATGTGTCCCATCCGGACCCCATGTCTCCATTCTGCCCCGTGTCTCCATTCTGCCTCATGTCTTCATTCTTCCCCATGTCTTCATTCTGCCCCGTGTCTCCATCCTGCCCCATGTCTCCTTTCTGCACCATGTCTCCATTCTATACCATGTGTTTAAATCCTGCCTCGTGCCTCCCATCGTGCCCCCATGTCTCCCATCATGCACCCGTGTCCCCCATTCTGCCCCATGTCTCCATTCTGCCCCCGTATCTCCATTCTGCCCCGTGTCTCCATTCTGCCCCATGTCTCCATACTGCCCCATGTCTCCATTCTACCCCATGTCTCCCTCCTGCACTATGTCTCCATTCTGCCCCATGTCTCCATTCTGCACCATATGTTTACATCCTGCCCCTGTGTCTCTCATCCTACCTCCATGTCTCCCATCCTGCCTCTGTGCCTCCCATCCTGCCCCGTGTCTCCATTCTACCCCGGGCAGGGTGAAGACACATGGTCCATGTGTCTCCATCCTGCCATCGAAACATATTGCGGCTTGCCGCTTTCAATAAAAATTAAGAAAAACTTTCTCCTTACCTGGCTGTGTTTCTGTGGCTATGCTCCCTCCAGGCATTTCAAATGCATACTCGCCGGCGAATGACAGTGACGTCATATGCCGGCAAAGTGCGTGCTGACTTGGCTGGCGGCTTTCAACTATTACTGGGTGGGCCCACATGACAATAGAGTTTAACTGAACCTGCGTCTCGGACACAGTTTCAGTTTCTGCACCGGTAGAATCCTGCCACTGGGGCCCGGTGAGCAGATAAGATGGGGCCCAATGTGGACCCCCTCTGCTCATCGGACCCCATATGCCAGTCAGTGCAGTAATGCCCTGATGGCGGCCCTGGACGGGGCCATGCATATCAGACTGGGGATTAAGAGGCCATGCATACCAGGATAGGGATGAGGGGGCAATGCATACTAGGAAATGGACGAGGGGGCCATGCATACCAGGATAGGGATGTGGGGGCCATGCATATCAGGATTGGGATGAGGGGGCCATGCATACCAAGATAGGGGTTAGGGGGCCATACATATCAGGATGGGGATGAAGGGACCCTGTATACCTGGATTGGGGAGATGTATACCAGGATAGGGGATATTAGTACAGAATTGACCACATTTTTTGATTCAATACTTTTTTCTAATTTCCTCCTCTAAAACCTAGGTGCGTCTTATAGTCTGAAAAATATGGTATTATCTGTCTACTGTTACCCCCAAAAGACAGCAGACACCTCCCAAAAATCACAATTACCAGACCCTAAACTATAGAGTTGGCAAGTGAATGGGCTCTTACATACAGATCTGCATCGCTGTTAGGTCTCCTTGCATTCCAAAGCGGTTGGCTCCCCCTACTGGCTGGATGCAGTATAAATTGCGCGGAGTTATTGAGAGCGGAGTAATACTGGGACTATGTGTGTGTGTGAGAGCTGAGTGATACTGGGACACAATCTGTGTGTGCGAGCTATAGTGCAATGCAGCTAGAATGGCGAGAGATCTGACAACAACCCAGATCTCTGTGAGAGAGCCCATCCACTGTCGGCGCTTGACAGCTGTAATTGTTTAGAGTCTGGTGAGAGCGAGGTTTTTTTTTTTGGGGGGGGAGTCTTCATTTTTTTGGCTTTCATTAATTAAGAGTTCTGCTGTATTCATTAACTTTTTTAGCTGTCTGGTCACTTCCTCACTGAATTGCAGCAAGGCCTTATTTTTGGAGTAGGGCTTATATTTCACACCTCGTCCAAAAAAGCCGAAAATTCATGCAAGGGCTTATTTTCGAGATATGGTTTATTTTCGGGAAAACAGGGTAGAAGGCAGTTTGTCTATGTTTGGATGGCCACTGTAAAATAAAACTCTGCTGCTGTTAAAAAAAAATGCAAAAACAGCAATTCGTGCAGAATGGATGCCTACACAGTCATGTTCAGAAAATAGCATTAAAATACTACAATTCGAAAATGAAACATAATACAAATAAAGTATGTGTCAGTAGTACCTTATATTAGATATTAAGTAGTAGTTTGCTTTTTTGTCGTCGCATTCCAAGTGCTTACACTATTTTTATTTTTCCATTTACACAGCAATTTCAGAAATTGTTGTTTTTTGTGGAAGATTTTAATTTTTTAAATGGCACCATTCTGGGCTGCCTATAAAAAATTGTACACAGCATTGTGGTAATTGCTCCGTACTTTTTGTTTTAATCTTGCTCACAAAAAGTCATAAATAGCATGTATAGTATGATGAGGGCCGACTCCAGGTTTTCGTGGGCCCCAGGCAAAAGAGTCTCAGTGGATCCCTTTAACACATAGCACAATTCATGGTGCTCCGATACGGCACAGAAATATAGGTGTATTACAATGCCAAAAATTTTGCTTACTTTTTATATTACCTGAGTGATATCATTAGCTCAGAAACCAAACAGTATAGTCCTCCATACATATTATTGGCACCACATAATGCTCCATACAGAATAATGTGCTCCATATAATGCTCCATACAGAATACAGAGCCTCATATATTTCTTCATACAGAATAATGAGCCACATAAAATGCTCCATACAGTATTATGAGCTCCATATAATGCTCCAAACTGTATAATGAGCCCCATATAGTGCGCCATACTATACAATGGTTCCCATATAATGCTCCATACAGAATAATGGACCCCATATGTTGCTCCATACAGTATATGATGGGTCCCATATTATGCTCCAGTATATGAAGGGCCCCATATGATGCTCCAGTATATGATGGGCTCCATATAATGCTCCATACAGTATATAATGCGCCCCATATAATGTTCCAGTATATGATGGGCCCCAAATTATGCTCCATACATAAAGGGCCACATATAATGCTCCAGTATATTAATACAGGAAAGATGTGTATCTTTGTACAGTAAAAGGTATCAACCACTGAGGACTCTCAATTCTAAATATTTTTCCAGTATATTAATAGCCCCATATGATGCTCCATATACATGGACAAAAGTTTTGAGAATGACACAAATATAAATTTTTACA
>VIAB01003310.1:67498-78476 GCA_009801035.1 Oophaga pumilio
TTTTTTTTTTTTTTTTTAAAGGGGGAACAACAGAGGAAAGAAATCATTGTAGAATATTATACTCCTAGTATGGTGCTTAATACAAGACCACATGGTCTGGTAGTCGCATGCGACCACATCGCCACCCATGTGGTTCATGGCCACATGATAATGTAGGTAAATCATGTGGAGTCATCTTTAAGAAAACTGCAGTAGCCAGTGTGGCCAGCCAGGTAGGTTGGGATTTCGCCCCTACTCCAGTAGCACTAGTCTCCAACCTGTAATAAGGCAGCCCTTACAGAAACCCTTACAGAAGCGTCAGTAGGGGGATATAAAGTTTATGTTGTCCGTGTAATGGCGGCAGCAGACACGTGTAGTGCTGCCAGGCCGTCCTCGTGTTATACAGATAGGATGAGGTATTATGCGGTGCGGCTGTCCAGACACATACCTTTCTTCTGTAGCCGGAACATGTCCATTCTTTTCTGCTGCTGTCTTCTAAGAGTGTTGACAATGGCTATTGCTAGTCGGAGGGCCTCTCGTGGGTAGCCATGTGACCTCAGGGCGTCCACCCGCGCACAGGCCGTAGGGACGTGCTCTGTAGAGACAGAAGTTACAGTGATGGCGTGTCCCGGTCATGTCGGCATATATTCATTACCCTGCAGCCTGATATGAGAACAAAATCATCTCTCATGGCGGAGCATTTCTCGTGCCCACCACCACTCCCGAATTTAGAGCTCCATAGAAAAGAGGGGAAAATAAAAAGCAGTGAACAAAGCCGCCAGTCACAGAGCAGTCCGAGGACGGGCAACTTACCGTGCCAGAGGGGCCACCCACAAGAGTCAAAGAGGGAGTTTTCAGTGTCGTCATGGTAACAGTAGTTGGTATAAAGGTCACTGCTGATAATGTGCTGTAAGTGGCTGTCCAGCCAGTGGAGATCGCACGCCTCGATGGCTCGTGTGAACACTGTTCGATGAGGCCTGTGTAAGGAGTCTGATGTAAAAAAAAAAAAATAAAATAAAAAATACCAGAATAAGCAAATGTGCAAAACGACAATCTAAATGTGTCCAAAAACCTAGATATGTGCAGGAATGTGTGCTAGCTGAATTCACTGGTTACCCGTCTTGTACATGGGACTGCAGGTAAACCCATCACATCATAGTAAATCACTAATGTTCAGTGCAGTTATACACACACGTCAGCTCCTCACCTTGGTTGGCATTTCCAGCCTGAGGCAACGCATTGGTTAAATTAGGCAGCTCATTTCCGTGGTTGCCATCTTCCCAGGGACAAACATCCACGCTGTTCCATTTTTTCAGCTGTTTCAGCCAACTGGCCTTCTGTTCCGGCTTGCAGTGGGGATTTAAGACTATGCACATCCAGAGAGCACCTAGCCAGGGGAAGGAAAGAGGCAACGGTCACATCGTGACGTCCAACAAGGACTAGCATTTTTGCATTGCGAGAGCGAACGCCTATAAAAATGGCAAGAGGTAAGGATGTAATTAGCGCCATGAAAATTATTCGAAAAAAACATCTAAAAACCTTTATAAAAAATAAAAAAGCACAGATATCAATTCTGACATGTTGAAATTAAAAAGCATAGCAAGCAATGCAAATATCGGAGATGAAAGTATGGAAGCAATCGCCTGCATTGTGTAACTGAGCAATCGGCCATCGTCGCTGCCACAGAGGGTGGTGCATTGTTCAGTTGTACCCAATGTGAGAGGCTTGGGGCATTTTAGAATACCCCACCCCAAAAAAAAAAATGGTTTGTGAAAACCTCACGTATAAAAGAATAAAAAGAAAAAATCTACACGTAATACCACAGCAGATTAAAGGCCGCAAACATACAAAGCCAGCGCCGATTGGTCACAGGGATTGCGTGACATTATGTTACGCGATCCCTGGGAGAGCAAGGGCCGACACCAGTGGTGAGTATAAGTGTTAATATTTTACTTGGAAAACCCCTTCCAATTCATGTTTCTCCTACGTAGTGGACAACTCCTGTAAGTGTAAAGGATGCCATTAACATGCCATCAAATGACGGTCTCCATATATGTTGGGAGATCCTTCAAGCATATGAAGGAGAGACAAAATTATATGATGTAAAATCGGTCCTTATAATGAATGTTCACCCTGTAAATGGCACAGAATTTTGAATTCTGGTCGTTGCATAGATACAGATTTATACAAAACCCCCACAGATGTGGATAAAAAAGCGCTGTGTGCACGGATGATAAATCAGCTCCATATCGTTACAGCTCGAAATATAGAAAACTATTTAAAAGGAAGTGGTTAATTGCAGAAACCAATCACAGTGCCGCTTTCATTTTAGCAGATCAATAAGAAATAAAAGCAAGACATATGACTGGTTGCTCTTGGCAACAGACTACTAATAAATGAGGCCTTGTATGTATTCCTCTCTAGAGACCCCGTGGTGGCAGCCATTAGGACAGCTTTTAAAGGGGTATTGCAGAGAGGAGTGATAGACATAGCCCCCAAATAAATGACGAACGCTATATCGATGGCCGTCCCATCGCCCAAAGCAGCAAGACCACAGCTATATGGGCAGCACGATGGCTCAGTGGATAGCACTACAGCCTTGCAGCACTGGAGTCCTGGGTTCGTATCCCACCAAGGACAACATCTGCAAGGAGTTTGTATGTTCTCCCCGTGTTTGCGGGGGGTTTCCTCCGGGTACTCCGGTTTCCTCCCACACTCCAAAAACATACAGATAGGGAATCTAGATTGTGAGCCCCATCGGGGACAGCGACGATAATGTGTGCAAACTGTAAAGCGCTGCGGAATATGTTAGCGCTATATAAAAATAACGATTATTATAAGTCAGAGAGTGCACCAATCCACTGGCGGGCACAGGTCAGGCGAGGCCCAGGTGCAAGTACATTATATGGGCCCAATAGCTCATCATAATGCACAATTCCACCTGCTTTAGAGGTGGAAATGGGCCCCTTTTCCTCTTGGGTCCCTGTGCAGCTGCACAGGTTGCCTCAATGATGTGTGCACCCCTGCGCTATTTTGCTCTACAGTCTATGATATTGGGGATAACGTGTGCATGGTAGAATGCCCCCCTGAAAAATTAAATCAGACGATCTGGAATCTATCACCGAAGCTCTGACTACGCCAAACTATGTACCTGGATTAATAGGTCGTCATTTACTTCAAGGCCCGTGCCCACACAGATAGATTGCTTTGCCATTCACAACTTGTGAATTGCACATGACCTCATTTACAAAGTGGTCTAAAAAATTCACTCCTACTAGAATGCACAAGGAAACCAACTACAATGAGAAATGTCTACCACAAATAGCCAATAAGGGTGAAAATCTAATTATAATAGATCAGTTTTGCATCATTATCTTAAAAGTCACTCATACCAACCAAACCAGAACCCCATCTGTAGACTGCCATTTCTTGGGTTTTGCCCTTCATCAGTACGTAATGGGGTACTGGCTGGCTGAATGAGATGCCTACACATAGCTTAGGGGGTTCTCATTCAGGAGACCATCTCATTCAACCAGCCAGTACCACCTTGCTCTGTACTAATGAGGGGCAAAAACCTTGCAACAGTGCTGTCTACAAACGAGTGTCTGGTTTGGCTCGTAAGAGTTACTTTACATTTTCCCCCAAGAGCTTTGCCGTCTACATATTAATCTCTGGTTTGGCTGGTATGAGATATTTAAGGCATGGTGGTGAGGTTTTTTTTTCCCACTCATCAGTACAGAGGAAGGCACTGGTTGGCTGAATCAGATGTCTCTTCATGTAGAGCCCCCTGAGCTGTGTCTAAGCATCTCATTCAGTCAACCAATACCCGGTTTTGTACTGATGAAGGGCAAAACCCCCCAAAACTCATGGGTTTCTAGCTTGTCTGGTATGCAATATTTTTCATATTTTTGCCCCATAACTTGGAAGAAAAACGTCACTATACATAGCTGGGCCTCAAGGAGAACAGATACCCAGCTCCCAAAACAATATTAAGAAACGTTGTACGTGCAGCCATACAAATAGATTCCAGGGACCTGTCAAACGTCGCTTGCCAAGGAGGAAGGAGCCTGCGTGTGAATAAATTAATGCAGACATACCTGAAGCAAACAAAAGACAAATTATTATTCAGCGTCTCATTTACAGCGCACGAGTCAGACGCCCATCATTCATCAGGACTTCGGCGGCGTTTTAATGGGACCAGACTTCTTTTCATTGTCATTATTTCCGTAATTAGGTTAACCGAGAAATTTGTTTAACATTATCTTTTTTCCCCCCTTTGAAGATCTGCAAGAAAAATCTAATTTGTGCTGACATTTCACACATAGCATCAGCTCGCAATCTGCATCCCTGACACTGCATAACAGGTTCGTCTGAATGCATCAAGGTCTGAAACAAGCCAATTTTCACATGGAGAGATTTTTTAATCAGTTGTCTCTTCACCGACGTGAACTCTGACAGCGGCGTGAAGAACGTCTGAAAGTGCTATTCAGCCACACTTCATTTGCTCATTAAAGGATGCGTTTTTACACACTTGAGGACATTTGCTCAGTCACTTGAACAATCTGCTGGAGCAGTCAGATTCTGCGGAGAAAGTGCCGAACGAGGCAATCCGAGCAAGGACATAGCGGCCATCCATACATTCTGGCCAGCACGCAGCCTACAGACAGGGAGCGAAAATAATGGAAGCAAGAGGGGGGAGAAAAAACGCCAGGAGCAACGATTAACCCAATGAGTGCCTTCACGAGGAGGCAGGCCGAAAAAGCGCAAGGTTGAATTTAAGGCCTGTCTACGCGGACGCGGTGCACCGTGAAAACCTCATGCAATTACCTCCACAGGTCATGCATGGAATCCCACTTTGAAGGATTGGACAAGTAAATCGAGACAAGCGGGATGGGTGAAAGCAGGATTGCCATCCACTGTAGATTCAGATAAGGAATCAGCCCTGATTGAACTATCTATGGTAATCGTATCAAGTATTTCCCTTTGACCTTGATTGCGAAAACTAGAAATGGTAAAAAATGAAAAAAAAATACCATGGTGGAGAAACATCACTGTAGGCTTTGGAAGAGATAGCCAGAAAACACAAAGGATGCAAGAAATTAATAAATTCTGATGAAAGTAAACTATTAGGACAACTTTACATTCCTCAATTATCACTAAGGCCACAGTCAGTATTTTGCATCAGGATTTGTAAGGCAAAAATCAGGAGTGCAACAAATCTGAGGAAATGTAGAATAGAAACACGTCACTCACCTCTACTGTATTTGTGAGCCAAAGCCAGGAGTGGGTGAAAGATACAGAACGCGTGTACGTGGCCTACAGCTGGCCATACACCCAAGAATGTGGCCAATCGATCAGACATGTAAACGATCCAATGATCAACATATATTAACTACGCAGAGAGGAAAAGACAAACAGATTGGACTTGCTGCAAACATTTGGACAATTGGACAATCAACCGAAGAGAGATGGGGGTAAAAAAACAACAAAACACAGACTGACAGACCTGATGGCGTCTCCTGTCGTCTCAAGTGATTCTTCACATCATACATAAAGGCTGGTTGACTAAAAATGTCAGGTTTGGCCATTTCTTCAGGATTTCATTAAAGAAGCTGAAATCCCAAGGCACCGGATATTCGTCCAACATCACTTTTATTGCATCATCTTTTAAAAAAGTGACAAAGATGGCCACATTTTGGCCTTTGTCAAGCCAATTTTTCACTTGAAAAAGGCCATTTGTGGCTAAAACTTAAGCCAATTCTGTCACTTTTTAAAAGATGATGCAATAAAAGGAATGTTAGGGGTACCGTATATTCCAGGCTCTGGTATTCCAATATTGTGCAATATTTTGGGTAGAGAGTCACCAAAAAGAAAAAGCATGGATCCAGGTGTGGTGCAGGGATGCCAAGCTATAACCAAAGTCATCTGATTGCCATCTTACGTGAACTGAACAGTTTTAAGTCAGTTGTCGAATTACCAGGCACAAAATCGTCCAAGTAGGAATCGGCAAAACTTCATAAACCCCACTATCTTCCCGGAAGGCAAGCCACAAAGGGCAAATGTAAAGGTGCACACCATGTATAGGGATGCGGAAGCCCAGGTTAGTAGTCACTGGTTACGGCATAGAGGCTCAGTGGTTATCACTTGGCTGGAATCCCACCTAGGGGATTGTATGTTCTCCCCGTGTTTGCGTGGGTTTCCTCCCACACTCCAAAAGACATACTAATGCAAGATCGCAATTTAGATTGTCAGTCCCAGTAGGGACAGGGATGACCATGTCTGTATAGCGTTATATAAAAGTGATAAAGTGACGCAGGGTAATAAATACATATGTGCACTATTTGCTAAGATATTAGCCCCATTAAACATTTCAACACCACTGCACGCAGGCGTTCTTACAGCAGAAATGATAACAATTCCCACAGATCATGCAGGAATCCATCCGAGAACCTTCACACAAGCTTCTTTGTTACAGAAGAGATTGAAGGTGGGCCTTCAAGGATTTCAAGGCATCCAATAGAGTGGGAAGCTGTGGATGATGAAAATGATAATTCTTCACCAACGAAGTCACGCAAGACTACAAAAAAAAAAATTCAAGATAAGAGAAATGGTCGATATGAGGCGGATTTGATGGCAGTCACATTCCTTCGCCACATGCGCTCCTTCTGTTCTGCTGTATCCAGCTCATCATTCAAGTCTCCCGGGAAAGCATCTAATAAAAGACTTTACCCTACACTGACTCTCAAAACATATGTGGTGGATATGCTACTGCCAATCACATATTCCCCCAATTACGTTTTAATAGGCACTTACAATTCTAGGAAACCCAAATCCAAAAGACAACAGATAAAAATAGCAATATTTTATTCAAAGCTGGTGAGCGAGTCTCAAGTCAGTGGCCGTCCTTCCTAAAGCCAAAAATCCTTTTATATATTGGTTTGGAGGATTCGATAAGTAGGAATAAATGAAAGGACACGTCGCCATAAAAATCTTTAGACATTGCAAATCTGAACGACGCAGTTTATGAGCGTGGAAAAGACAGGAGAGGTGAGATTTTATCAAAAGTAAAGAGCTGGTGTTTGCAATCTTGAGATGTAAGAATAATATGGGCATACAGGTGACAGAAATGTTACACTAGTCCTACCTGTATGCCGGGACATATATGACCTATTAATATGTTGCATACAGGTGACAGAAATGTTACACTAGTCCTACCTGTATGCCGGGACATATATGACCTATTAGTATGGGCATACAGGTGACAGAAATGTTACACTAAGTCCTACCTGTATGCCGGGACGTATATGACCTAAAAGTATGGGCATACAGGTGACAGAAATGTTACACTAGTCCTACCTGTATGTCGGGACATATATTACCTATTAATATGTGCATACAGGTGACAGAAATGTTACACTTGAAAAAGGCCACTGAATGGCCGAAACGTTGTGGTTATTATTCACGATGGCAGAATAAAGTTTTCTATTTTTCTTCACCCGGATGGATGCTGCTCTTCATTTATTTATGGACGTTGTTGGCTCACTGGGATCCGTGGACCTGAGCGTGCATCCCTAATGCAATGAGTGCTGTCTACTAACTACTTTCTTCAGAAATGTTACACTAGTCCTACCTGTATGCCGGGACAAATATGACCTATTAATATGGGCATACAGGTTTCCCACTGCATTGGAAAAATACGTATGCCATGCTTTCCTGTGCAGAGGTACGCCATAAGAGCCTCTTCGGTGGCGGAAAAAGGCTTACTACTCCTAATATAGGTTTCTGAAGGATGCCTAAAATCAGTTGAAAATAGAGCCTGACCTACACAAACTAAATAAAAAATGGCGTCCTAGAAACAAAAACAATAAAATTAAGACTTTGGAAAAATCCTTCAGATTCAGAGGCCTAGAGTTCACCAGACCTCAATTTCAGGGTCTTAGTAATAAAACACTCAGGAAGGAGCCATACATAAACCATGGCTATAAGTCAGTTGCACAATCCCACACGACCTGACGTAATTTACACACTTTGTTATGGCCAGTAACCATGTCCTATCTCGGAGGACTGGGGTATTGGCTTTTTTCAGTAGTAGGGTGGGGGGGAGGGGAGTTCATCTGTATTAAAGCTCTGTAGCAGCGATAAATCAGGAAAGTGCTCTTTTGACCCCTGGTGTGCTGACGGCATTTGGTAACCAATCACACAAAGTGGATTTTACATCAGGACCGATAGTGATTAGGAGTCAGACCCAGGGTAGCTCCATCTCCAGTCACGTCTACCCTTTCCATTACAGAAAAAGATGACCGCAACAGACCTATCCGATAAATAGATTCCTGCAGCCAAGCATAACCGTAAATTACAGAAACCCGAAAATACTCAAACACAAGCAAATCGCCTTCTCTAGTCACAGTGGTTACCCTTGCTTTACACTGACACTGGCTGAAGGCCTCAGCGCTCCTGAATGCCGGCCGCAGAAGCAACCAGGTCTGGAGGCCGCGTTTCTTGGAAGAACAGAATGTTTCATTTTGCTCTAATTCATTCTATTACTGAATTAAACTTTGATGTATTGGTCTTGACAAGTGCTTCATGCTGATTGTATTGTGCATGATAGTATAATCACTCCCCATGCATTTCGCACTGGCTGGCTGATTAATGCAATAGATTTTTGATGGCAAGGGGGGAGCCGCCGCTGCCCTGAAGACTGCATAGGGGGATGGGAGAACAGGAAACAGTACTGAAGCTCAGGAAAACAGCCTTGACCACTCAGCGCCCATTTTGGACAGTAAATAGAAAATAAAAAAGCTAAATATATACATTCAAGGGACTAAAAAAAAAAGAACATTGGAGACACCCCCAAAAAATAAAACAAAAACATAGTTACAACTTCAACTATCTTTTTTTTTCCCCCTCCCAGAGGAGATCAGAGTCTGTTTCTCCTCTTTCCACCATTGAAAAACAGAAGAACACCCAACCAAGAAGAGCAGGCAATTTGTTTTGGGCCACGTTCACACGTTGAGCATTCGCTCAGTCTTTTACATCAGTATTCGGAAGCCAAAAATCAGGAGTGGAACAAAAATCAGAGGAAAAGTATAATAGAAACTCGTGCACCACTTCTGTATTTGTAAGCTAAAACCAGGAGCTGGCGAAAAATACAGATTGAAAATACTGAAAATGTGAACATCGCCTTGGAGAAATATTGCAGTTGTTGCTTAATTAGTATTTGAAAATGGCAGCATGATCTGTGATGGAAGCATACAGGCTCCGAACAAGTTTCTATTTCATTGATCACAGCATACATAAAAAAAACAAAAATAAAAAAAATCAAGGAATCGTTAGGATCGGTGCACTATGAGGAACTACACACAAGAATATCAAAGGAATAGGTCTTCTAATGGACCTCTACAAAAGAGATGGCAAACAGAAATTCTGCATTTATATATTTTCTATTAGGCAAGGAAGAAAAATAAAAATATATAGAGGACAGGCCAAACCTAAGAAAATGGAAATGCTCCAAATGATCTAAAAGAGTGAATTATTTGGGTGCTTGTCTATTACTTAGTACAAAAAGGAAATCCAAACGGGTCAGAACTAACAAGCGCACCAACAAATACGAGAGGATAATGAGTATAAATGTTATTATTTAAAAAAAAATCCCTCTAAACTCTCCAAATATTAAACACATTACTGGAAAAATTGTGAATATAAAAAAAGTGTTGTCTTTTTTTATGTATTTCCTTTTTAATTTGATCGTATGCACAATTAGCTGGTCATTGGCCAATGAGAAAACAAAAAATAGCAAAAATATCATATTTTTGCAAGTCCTAAATCGAGGCATATAAAGATTTACAAATTTATCAGACTTTAATGTTTAACCCTCTAAGAGCTGAAATAATCACCAACGATGCAACAATTCAATCATGCAATCTGTGTGCAGGCCTAGGGGGAAAGTGGTTCACCTGCAATTATGGGGCGACTGCAGGAAACTCTGGATCAGCATCCAAAAGAGTGTAAACAACCCTGGAAGGTAAAAGGGCGTTTTCCATGGAGCCATAGTCACACTTTTAATCAACAAGCATGGAGAGTCAATGGAGGCCCTTGAATATATGAATGAACAACAATGGGAGCGTCCATGTCTTCACTAGAGAAGAAGGCGATATTCACACTATGCAGTCAGCGGAATGATGAATCCGGTTTACACACAATCCATGCACAGGAAAGAAGCAGAAGATGGAGGTCCTGTCAAGGAAATCAAAATCCTGGTTGTGAATTCTCAAGATAAGAGGCGGCTGAGCAGTGTGACAAATGTGAAGTTCTGGACAATGTTTCAGGGAAGGGCCATGCTGGAAAGGTGAACACTACTCAGAGGTCCTCGCACAATGGTGGTCAGTGTATCTAATTGGCAGGTGTAGACCACAGCATAATGGTGTCGCACCGAGGCTTTTCGCCCATCCAGACTTTCTCAAGGCGTTTTACAGAAAGTCTGGAGGGGGCGAAAGACCTTGGTGAGATTATGCGGTGGTTTACACATGCCGACATGAAATGATGGGCCGAGGAATGCTATAATCTGTGAATTCACTGCCGGGATTTTGATTATTTCCTTAACAAGACCTCTGCTTTATGCTCATCTTCATGCATGGATTGTGCATGAACAGCAAAGCTTCTACTGACTGCATAGTGTGAACTATCGCCTTGTTATTGTCTCCTAAGGAAGACTGGACTCTCCTATTGTTACCTGAATTTGTTAATCTTTATATGCAGCCATATAACACGTGCAAAATATTATATTTTTGTAAATGTTTTTCTTTATATGCTAAATTTTTCCAGTAATGCATTTAATATTTGTAGAGTTAAGGGGATTTTGTAAATAATAAACGATGCTGAGGTCACGGGAGTTCAGCTGTCAGCGAGCACAGGCTCAGTGACGTCACCACTTGTCACTGAGCCTCTGCGCGCTGCTTCCAGTCATTCCCCAGTAGTTTACAGTCAGAGCAGCTGCATTAGC
>VIAB01003310.1:112869-129672 GCA_009801035.1 Oophaga pumilio
AAAGATGCTCAAAAGCCTGAACATATGAACAGTAAGTCATTTTTACATTGTATCATTATTTAAGTGTTTTCTGTCATTTTCAGGCAGAAACTGACTGCAAAAAATGGTTTAAATAATGGCTGTATAGAGAAAAAAATAAAATAAAACAGAACAGGTGATCATGAGCTTTATTATTCAGAAACAAGTTATGGAGGTATTCTCCTACAACAGACTTGACAAGTGCTAGAGTAGAGTTAGTACAGTTTTCATAGGAGTCGAGTTTGTTTTTTTGTTTTTTTAATTAAAATTACGGTACGATCATAGCTTTATTATCAGGCATTTAAGGTCTTTTGGTTTTTGCACTGCTTTCCTGAAAATAAGAAATGAGCACAAAGTCCAAACACGCACAAGTCATTCTATGGAAAGTGCTTGATACCAAACTAAAAAGGCAGGCTCCTTTTGCATTAATTTGGAATTTACAAAATTCATAAAATTTCCAGAAATTCTACCTGTACAAACACGAGCAGGGAAGGTTCATGAAGCTTTAAATGGGGCATAAACTTCAACCCCAAAAAGCAAGTTAAAAAGGGCCGGTGTGCCTGTAAAGACCGGACTGTACCGTGTACCTGGTCCAGGTACCGTGTCCAGCCGGGCTCCAGGGAACCAATTCATGGAGGAGCAGGTCACACTGCAAGTCATCTTACCAAACACCCACACAGTACCAGCTCTTAAAAAGCAAAGTCTCGGTCCCTGCGGTGACACCGTCCCCAAGAATTCACTTTACTAGTTTGGCGTCTGAGCCCCTCTGTTGTCGTTACTTTAATATCCAGCTGCCTGGCCAACAAAGGCAAGATCAACATCGGGAGACATTCAGGAGCCAAGAGTAAAAGAACAGTTCTCCATTATCTATACTTCTTATGGATACAAAATCAGAGATCTATACAGCACGGAGAAGAAACCTCTGCATGGTGAAATAGGTGACCAAGAAAAGAAAGAGGCGAGGATATTAGGGAGAGGCGCAGGGCAACATGCGAATAGGGGACTGAAAGGTCACTTCTGCTGGATGGAGTAAGCACAGGCCTCTTCTTGGAGCACGTGCCTTGGCTCCTGTCAGAGCGATTCTTACCCTTGGGTGTCGAATAATGCGCAGAGCTATAAGAAAAAAAACAAAGTTTCAAACCATCTGTATTACTCGGTGAAAACATTGGCCTATTCCAGAGCTGTGAGCTGCCAATGACGTTCACCCTGTCACAATCTGAGACCGCTGGTGGAAAGATGGAGCCAAGTCCACTATGTGAAAACTTACTGTCAGCAACACGATTCACAGCCGGTATCCCTGAACCTGCTGGCTATAGGGTATAAAATACATTTAAAACAATAAAAAAAAAAAACACCACAACACAAAACTAATGAAAAACCAATAAATTTTACCTGCAGAGTGGTGGGAGTTCACATTGCGTTAGGGCATCCGTTTAATGGATGCGCTAACGCTGATGTCATTTTTTACATCTTTTTAACCCCTAGCGCTAACGCACGGTAGCATTTTGCTACCATGCGTTAGCCATACAGGTCTATGCACAACGAACGCGGCCGTTCGCTGTGGGTTAGACCTTACGCACCCCAAAACGCTGTAGAACGCATTCGAGGGTGCGTCACAAAGTAACGCATCATCGCTGACACATGCCGAATTTGGCATACGTTAGGATGTGCTACTATAATGGCAGCCAATGGGTGCATTAATGCATCCGTTACATAGCGTTCGTGCCGCTTAGTAACGGATGCATTAAATGGATGGCACCTAACGCAATGTGAACCTACCCTTACTAATATTTCAGATGTGGCGCCCCGCAGCTACCATTTGAGACGTGCCCCCCACCCCACGTAAAAGGGAGAATAGTAATTCAAGATAATCATGTGCGAAGAAACAGGATTATATCTTAATTATCCAGACGACTATTTTTAGCAAACCAAGAAGAATAGTCTGTTGTCTATACTTTTGCATGTGTAAGCCTGTAATATTGACTTGTAAGCTGATATTTCATATAACATGCTCTTATCTTTGACGACTAGTAATGTTTGCTGATCTGCTAATTATGCACTGTGTTATGGAGCCAGTTCATTGACTGAAAGCAGAGAGGGAAAAAAATTATGCAAATAGATTAAATAATCAAGTAATGCTACCATCTCCACACCATTCTTCCCCTTATCTGTGATGCTGGACTGTAGGACTCTTGCTAAATCTAAAAATAGGTTACATGTCTGTATAAAGAGATGGAGTGAGACAGCCAGAGATTCTGCCAAGACATCCTAACACCCAAAAGGACCAGAGACAGGACTGCAGACAATTCATCATGGCACCATCACAAGGGACACGGATCTATCATTCTACAGGAAACAACCTAGGGGTTCTCGGCTCCGGTTGGAAGAATACAGATCTGCGCCATTCACCATCGTGTACCATGGATACGTTTGGAGAAAGCCAAGATTGTGACCCGCTGGTCACCTGGTTCGATGAAGACGTTTGGAGAAGCCTGGTTGCTTCTCTCAGTTTAGCTGGCCTTGTACCTCAACGACAATCATAGGAAGATGACAGTCCATTATCTCCTCTGTGTGCATTCCACAGGTGGAGCAGTCGACCCTGGAAGATGAAGCCAGGTTGTGATCCTCAGATCAACTGGCCTTGTACCTTGTATGGACTCAACGACAAGTGTCAGAAGATGACAGTCCATTATCTCCTCTGTGTGTGTGCGCCACAGGTTAGGTAGCAACACTGGAAGTTTTGAAGTAACAGCTGCTATTATCCAGGGAAGTCAGCAGAAGTGTGAGACTAATGTGCACTATCTTGGGTATTGTGCTGGGACTGTTCTGCGTTATCTGCCTGTTTTGTGGTTCAATAAAGCATTGCCACACTTATCACCCAGTGTTGTCGGAGTAGCGTTATGCCCACGTTAACGGGAGAGCGGGCGCTAGGCAGGACGATCCCTGGTCCATCCGGTTTCGGATAGCAGACCCAGGGTGCCCATCGACCCCCCAATTCTCCACACATAGCTTTAATATACTCCAGAAATCTCCCAACATTTAAACGGAGGCTTGTGACTGATGCCATGCTGCAGCTCAGCTAGTCCTCAAGTCATGACCTTTGCATATTCCCACCCTTAAACCATTGAATTATAGCTTTCAGTGTACACTGTGCATAGGCAGAAAGTTGCCAATTAGTAATGGTGGGCAAGGACAGAGCGCAAGTATCAAGGGCTACATAGCAAGAGCTCACCATTGAGAAGACTACCAGAGCTGGAGCAGATTACTTGTATTATCAAAACTACAGCAAGAAACCCAGTAAGTGATGCATCACCGACATCAGGGTATCCAATTTATCCTATTCCCAGATGGGGTTGTAATAACCTGGTATGGTAGTAAATATCCAAAATGTATACTAGATGAGAAGATACCATTCACTGAGGTCTACAAGGACCAGGAACTCCTGAGCTTTTTATAAGGAGGTCACAATCTTCTGATTGAAGTCATCATGAATATCTGAAGTGAAATACTGGGAAGTACTTAGACCCACAGCGACAAACTTCAATCTTGACAACCTCCACGGGTTTTTTTTTTTTATACAACATACTGTAACAAGAGATCGAACTAGTATGCAGTAGCGAGAAACACGTACTTTTCCCTTGACGTCAAATTTCTTAATCCAGAAAATCCAGGCATAAAATAACCATACAACAGAGATGTGAAGAGCGACAAAGTGTGCCCACGGCACTAATCCGGAGAGCCAGGATCCTGAAAACAAACCAAGGGCGATGAAATGAAGGACCACTCACCATGTACTTGATTGATTTCAGAGTTCTGTGACAGAATTTCGTCCGCTAGTTTCTGGGCGGTCGGTAAGACCTCTGTGTGGTGGACTGTAATCAAATACTGTACAAATTTCTGCAGCTGGTCTCTGTTCATTTGAAAGAGGGTCTCTGAAATAGGAAGATGAAGCTTGACCTGATCGGGCTTGCGGATGCGATATAAAGACAGCGCCACCACGTGAGCGCAGTAGAAGATGTCCTTGTTCCCACAGCTGCAGGTCACTGAGGTAATCTTGCAACGGTCGAAGCTGATGGCTACATTGCAAACGGATTCGGGTTCAGATTGCGTCGCGGGCTCAGTCACTGTGCCGCTCAAGTGGAAACCTTAAAAAGGAGAAAAAACAAAAAATGATAAAATAGATGCCAGAACTACACACTAATGCAACAGTTAGGAGTAATGCTAAGGGGAACATATGGCAGAGGATCAACAATGACAAAGGCCAGGGCTACACAGCGATTTTGGCAGTGACACCTTTGATTGGCGTATGGAGACAAGCAAGTCTCAAGACCCCCCAACTGCAGCGGTTATTTTACAACTTGCTTGTCGCAGCACTCTGGGGGTCACAATGGGACCTCATTCACCGCGCTGCGATGTAGCAGCAACACCTAGTCAACTTTATCCGAGACCAAGCCTGCATTTGTTAAAGGGGCCACACCTTTATTTACAGGAGCAGATCGCTCCTCTGCTCTCAGCGGTGCTCTCCTTACTGATAATTTGAACGCCTGAACCTCTGTCCTGAACTGTTACATAAAAAAAAAAAAACCACACACCAAGGTCCATCAAATTCACCTTTTCTCACCCATTTATAAAGGGACCACTCTTCCATGCTTTAAGTAGTGGACGCTCTACCTCTGCAGCATCAGTAAAGAGCAGCGTCACTGAAGTTGGCAGATCTGCCCCAGTTCACAGCAGCACTTACAAGATCATTGATTTAGAGCTTGTAAGCGCTCCACTCCTTGCCCAAGAGGCAGGCAGTGTTTAATACAATAGAAGTGGCCGGTAAGAAGAAAGGTCAAACAGGGATATTTTCTCCTTCACAAACATTTTATCTATTAAACAAGGGACAACCCCTTTAAGTTGCATTTTGGAAATTCCTTAACATAGTTATCAAACTAAAATTAGAAGTGGGGGTAATTCAGGTAATGGCTAAAGAAAGAAAATCCACCAAGCCAACTCCGAGGAGCAGACAGGAGAATATAAGCTGGTCTGTAACAGGTTGTATTACGTGACTGACTATTAGGAGGGCCAAGTACAGATCTCTGCTCACACTGAAAACAGGAGCATGATTCCAACGATGTATCACTTACTGGGCTGCATGTGGTAGTTTTGATAAAATGACAGTTTTAAAGTCAGCAGGAGATCATTACAGGACTAGTAGACCTACCGC
This sequence comes from Oophaga pumilio, assembly GCA_009801035.1. Classification (NCBI taxonomy): domain Eukaryota; kingdom Metazoa; phylum Chordata; class Amphibia; order Anura; family Dendrobatidae; genus Oophaga; species Oophaga pumilio. The sequence goes on from VIAB01003310.1 coordinate 118,097, forward strand.
CAGGTAGTCCGGCATATTCATGAGCTGTGTATCACCTCACCCCACTCCAATGATTAGCAGCTTTCAATCATCAGTGGCTTGGGCACAGTTATTCAGAGAACTTATGGATTTTAAATCAAAACTGAAGCAAGCCGCCCAGTAAGCAACATCGCTGGAATCAGGATCTCTGCCCCTACAGCATGCTGCTCTCACATGGGGCAGCAAAAGCCTGGTGACAGATTTCATTTAAGCGAGCATCTTCTAAAGTGATGACTATAAATGGTGAAGGCCAGCACTTTGATTGTGGAGGTCTGACCCCCTCTGCTTCTTCATGCTTGGCATCAATAGGGGTGTCAGATGCCCCCTCCAGTTCTCCCTGCACAGAAGCGCTCCTTTCCACCTAGTTTTGCAGGAAACAGCAGCCAGGCCTGTCCACTAGAGCGGCGCTGGAGTCCCCCTGCACAGAGGTGGCCAAGACATTGCTGTACAGGAAAGACGCACTGAGCAGCAGGATTTTGTTCTTAGGATCAGTGGGGTAACAGAGATCGGACCACCAAAGTGAAGGAATTTCCCAGAAACATCTCATCGCTTTACACAATGGGAATACCATTGTACCACACAGCCCAAGAATACAAGGAGTCCAAACTGCAGTAGTAAGGGGAACAAAGAGGGGCCGATTACAGGGTGTAAAGCACAGGATGGGGCATGCAAAGTACTTTATCCCTCCTCATGTGTGCACTATGGGTCCATACTCCGCTGTACAGAATATATACAAAACCCATTATCAGCAAGTTACGCAAAACTGTACATGCAAGTCCATTAGATGTGAAGGCAGCAAAAGCTGTACTGGAAGGAAAAAAGCAATGAAAGCCAAATGACCACCAGTGTCATAAAAGCCTTATTAGTTCTCATCAGTGCAGGAGATGAAGTGTGGCCAGTACTAATCACTCCAGGATCGGATGAGCCAGGATAAACTAGCCAAAATGGACTCCAGATGCAGAATACGTTCCTGCTCCAACAAGCAATGCCCAAATGCCTGAGCGTTAGGAGGATTTAACAGGAGAAAGTAACGCATGTCTTACGGTGCAACCATCGTGAAAATCTGCATACAAAACGCAAGGATGGACAATCGCACGAGTAAGATGCTCACTATGAAGATCACTTCCATAATGCAGCCCAATATAGAAGGGAAGGCATCAGAAATACTCAACTACTGCTTACATCAGATATATCCAGAGGACCGAGGGGGCCACCTTACTGGGATGGGCGATGTAAAAGCCAAAGACTATCCATCCAATATTGCCCCAATATCCTGACCTGATGCTTTTAAAGGGATGTCACTGCTCCAAGCTGGCCCTTACACATGAGACATGGCTCCCCGACACCTTTCTCCACCATACACCGTTCAGCTCCGCCTGGGTTTTCAACAAGATTAGAAAGTCATTGCAAGACCGTTCAGACAAATCCTGCTGCGATCGGTGGGACTACATTCATATAATCGGTATTAATGCACCACCTGTTGCTGCCCACACAGATCTTAGGAGCCAGGTTAGTGTATGAAGCGACTTACTGGATCCTGACACTGAACATTTGCATCAGCAAAGATAAGCCAAAAATCACAACCGATTTACACACATTTAGTGATATATATTTAAATTTAGAAATTGCTTTATGTTTAAAAAAAAAGTGTAAGTCATTTTAGTTATCCATTAGTCAATAGTACACATGAAAGAAAGCAGCTTTATAATATATCTTATTGCAGAAATCTGCTGCTTTCTCCTCCTGGAATGATGAACTGCAGCTGTTCTGTGAAGGCCTCAGATACTTGTTTAACTCTAGGGATTGAACAGTAAACCAAGGAACACACCAGACAAGTCAAGGATAAAGTTGCGGAGATGAGTAAAGCAGGATTCTGTTATTAAAAAAACAACACTGCACTCCACCCTGAAAACATCATCCCCACTGTCAAACTGTGGTGATGGCATCATGCTGTGAGGAAGCTTTTCACCAGGGGCATAAATTCCCTCATGCAAGAGAAATCGGGCCAACTATGTTATGACTCGGCTCAAACTGTCACAATCTGATGCGAATGTCATCTGAGAGTGATCAGATTCCCTCACACAAGAGAATTGTACCACAGGTGTGCAGAAGACTGAACCTAATTTCTCCATTGTCTGTCCATGGTAATCAGACTGCACTCTAATGACATCTGAGTGCAGTCCAATATTTCACACACAGCCAAAGACTTATGGGTGAGCGTGATGCAAATACCGAAGCCGCACGCAGAATGCGGCGTTTGTCATCTCATGTCGAATCAGCAGGAGAAAAGTCACAGATCTGCTCTGCCCTGTAGTACAACACTGGGCCGAGTGCCATCTGATAAAACATGGCATAGCACTTGGCCGTATTATCTGCCAGTAAGAGAGCCGTTAGATGTGCAAAGCGGGTGGAGACAGATCAAAAGATTTGCAGCAGTAATTGCAGGGAAAGGTGATGATCGTACAAAGTACTGACGGAATAGAAATGCAGACTTCCTCCTACAAGAAGTTACAGTAAGGTACGTTTTCTCTATACAATTTTTGGGACATAAGAAAAAAAATTGAAATTTACAATTTGTCAAAAACTTCTTGATAATGAAAAGCTTTCCTAAAAAATCTTTCATAAAAAAAAAATACCATAAAGAATTTAGTGTAAAAATGGGGAAAAAAATTGTAAAGAATGATTCAGGGCTGTAGTAAATACACATACAGAATTACTAACAAAAATAACCCAAAAAACTAAAAATAGAAATTCAGATACCATTATGTTCCTCAAAACAAGCCTCCAAGGGAAAACCATGTAGAAGGTAGAATATAGAGCCCCTATAGAAGGCAATAATTGGCACTGATGGGATTACAGCGCACATGTTATACGTTACCCTCAGAGATGAATTCAGAAATGCATTGCTTTCATCTCCAGACACAAGTCATACCAATATAACAAAGCACAACGTAACAGATAGCAGTCCACGAAAGGGGCAGTATAGAGGGGAGAAAAAGAAAGCCATCAAAAGAGCAAGAAATTCTATCCAGACAGAAGACTGGCCCGAAGCACAGTCTTCATTCCACCACCCCCCACTTCCGACATAACATCCTACAAGAAAGCCATGAGGCAGCGGCAAACTTTCCTCCAAGGACGGTGGCAATAAAGAGGGGAAGCTTCTCCTTACTCCTTTAGGGATGACGTGGTAGGAATACCCAGATGGAGGCAGCGAGGGATTGGAAAGGACATCCGAGATCCCTGACAAAGCCACCGAGATCTCCAGAGTTTCCCCCTCAAAGGGTCTCAGCTATCAGGCTAAGGTTTCATCCCGCAACTCACATAAAATCGGGATTACACGCCTTCAGCGCACTTGAAACGCGATCTATTCTTGCTGCTGCTGAGAAGTTAACCTTATTTTTGACTCGTAAAATCAGATTTGTTTGTAATTTGGGACTGTAGGATGGGTCAGATATCAAGTCCTATCACAAACTGGGGTACATGTATCAGTTACTCCTAAAAAAAGGGTCTAAAACCAGCCTCTTCCATATAGAATACGGTTTAAAAGGAATAGTAACAAGTTATGAACTAATGTCCCCCATAATAATCAACAGGGCAGCATAAAAGTGAAGAAAAACTACTAGAAATCAAGAAAACACACCACCATCAAAACCGTCAGATGAGGCCTGTGCTGCTGAAGCCTTCCCATAATTTATTCCACACCGGGGGCCAGAGACATCTCGGGGGACCGCGGCTCAATGAGATTACAATATCAGGGCTTGCTCTTTGAAATGCAGATCGGCTTGTGGAATGGAGGCCAAATCCCATTTTACTCATCTGCATACAAAACTAGGAGGGAAATATGGCCAAAGCACATACAAGGGAAAAATACACAACACAAGAATTATAGGAAGAAAACATCCAGTTATAGGGGTACATAGATAAGAGGGGCAACAGGACTACTCAGAATTATAGAGCACGCTCGCTTTTACTAACTTATGTGGTCTCCTCAAGAACTTTATGGCGCAGTCAGACGGCCATAAACATGAAGGAGGGTCGCATCGCAATGCACAGACTGGCCGGCAGCTCTCCTGACCAGAAAGGGACAGCATGTACTTCTGTGCAGCTGTCACCGGACAGTCCGAGCACTGCAATGTGATGATAGACGTATAATAGACTGTCTAACTGCGCCCTAGTAAGAGTTGACAAACCGTGACCGGTGGAGCCACTGAAGAAAGCTAATCTCCATGCACTGGCAGATCCACAATGGAAACCCCAGGTCTGGCCTCAGATGTCGGAGGAAACGCGAGTAGGATTGCCGATCTCGGGCAATATACCTTAGGTGCACCTGACACCAGGTAAAACAACACAGATCGGTCATGTTGTGCGGCCATGGTCAGGCCTAAAGCAGCAAGAACCCAACAAATTCTACAGATATAAGAAATCCTGTGTCCGACTAGGTAAACGCAGATAGGACGTTCTACTGACGTGACCGTTCACTTCAGCCATAACAGAGAAGACCCTTCCCACCAAATAGTGACCAAAATGTAAGTATTGAGGAAGGGTCAGTGACCTGCATCGCTGTATAATAGGCCTGGAAACAAGCCCCAACCCAAGAACAGGTCGTGGAGGGTCTGCACTCAATAAAAACTGTCTACACTGCCATTACTACTGCACTCCCTTCCTATGGAGGATCTGGACACCGGGATTAGGCTCAGCGATGCTGTAAAGGTCTGATGGCTTCCTAATTAAACTGAGCAGACTGAAACTAAATGGCTTTGTTGCCATTATTTAGCTTAGGATCTGTAAAGAGGGAACCCACCCCGAGGCTTCCCTGGGTGTAACATGACAGACGGATGCTGCACCGCCACAAAATGCTGCACAGATCTGCATTCAAAAGAAATTTACCGTATCAAAATTACATTTTCATGTTACAAATGTAAAGGAAAGAAAAACAACAACTTAACAGTATTCATTCTAGCTATAGAACTGCAGATGGTGGTACAGACAAATGGGGGTTGGAGGGGCTGAAAAACAACCTCTGCACTGCTGATAAGGCTGGGGCTACATGGCGACATGCTGCGAGGTCACCGCATGCTGCGCCATAATGCACAGGCATCACGAATGCTACAAGCACATTGCAAAAACTCAACCAGTTGGACTGAGATTTGCTTGCAGAGATACTTGCGAGATGCAATGGGATCCCAGCCAGTATTATGCTTTGATGTAATAGTGGCATACGAGATCTTTGAATGTGTGACCAACGTCAACACGAAATTCTGTGTGCAGTCCCAGCCTTAAAAAAAAAAAAAATTTCAGATCTAAGCCCTAAAGTAAAATTAACATATTACAGTTACAGCACCTTCCTATAGAAGGGTAAGGACTGTTCGCCACCATGTGAATATGCATCTTGTAACTTATGGCCAACCAATAAGCACACTGCTGTGAGTGAAATAACTTTGAGGAGGGGTGCGGGAGGGACAGGTCACGTCTGACACCTTCCGGGATGGAAAAAGCCATAGGTGCACAAATCCTGCCGATACCCATAGACAGTGTCACCTACTCTGCTCAACTCTCCATGTGGAAGGGAGCTCAAGTAACCTTTGAAAGATGGTAATCATTTTAAAGGGAATCTTGTCAGTGAGATCAACTGTCTTAACCCATCTATATAGGCATGTAGGGCATAGGAAGTTGACTAATATACCTCCAATCCCATGAACGATTCCTGAGAAATCAACATTTTTTAAATATGTAAATTAGCTGTAAAGATCTATGGGCCAGACATAGATCTCCCTGAGAATCTGCGTCCAGAGCTTATTAGAAATTAAAGGTGTTACCAGCGTGAGACATGTAGATCAGGCTGTCAGTCATTACATGTCTCACACTGGTAACACCTGTCATTTATTATGAGCTCTGCGGGGCAGACTCTCTGAGATCTATGTCTGGCCCATACATCTTAGCTCATTTACATGTTTTTTTTAAAAATTGCCCATATAGACCACTTAGGAGGGTTGGTCCTACTGACATTCCCTTTATTTTACCCATAAGCTACAACCCATGTACCATAAATACCAGGCCGGTACTTATTTTAAGCCACCCCATAAAAAAAAACAACAAAAAAAAAAAAGATATTTAGGTGAAAGTGAGAAGTCTTTTAAAATATATGACAATTTTATTTTTTTATCATCCCATATACAGTAACTCCTCTCAGAGGAAATTGGTTTTCAATATTTTTCGTCTTATGGTAGAATGAGAAATTCCAGAGGGCAGGTGTGATCTCGGCCCGAGCAGACAGTGCAGCTTCTACAAGGACACTCATGGCTTGCCATTACGCAGTCAGACTCGCCCGTCTTTGCCCGCCTCTGTCTTGGCGCCGCTCACCAATCTAAACACCTGCTTGTTTGTGTAAATCTCTCATTTGAATACGAACTAACAGATGAGCAAGCGCTTTACGATTTGCACCCCCTGCGAGTGTGGAAACGCTTCCCCCATTAAGAAGCGCATCGCTCTACATCCCGCTGTTTTTACTTGCTGCAATGCTCCCGGTCTGTTCTCCCGCAACCTCCCTCTTGGTCTCTTATGGACCATTCTGCTGAAATTAGCTATTCATTACATGTGAAGGAGCAGCAGATTGAGCACGGCCCTGCTGAGAGAGCCGCTTCTTTACATGTCAATTCCTGAACAAAAGCATCTGCTACCTTCCTGATATGTATATTTAATGTCACTGCATAATGGGCAAAATGATGTGCTGCGCTTTGCTTGTTTGCTCAGCTGTAATGTACTCTTGTCTGGAATTGCTTTAAAATGGATCCCACTGAAATTTGGAACATTTATTAGGCCATGTGCACAGACAAAATTACACAATTTTATCCTACACCCTTAAGCCAAACAAGAAAGCAATTCAAGACAACAGGAAACCAGAAGAAGAAAATAGCTAAGGTTAAAGCAATGCAAGACATGGCACAATGGCGACAGCCAATTCACCGCGTCTCAGAGTTTCAGGTTCCAAAAAGGTCAAATAAGGCAAAAATAATTGTCAAGCCGTCATCAGGCTTCCCAAATAAAAACTGCTCTCCTGTGGCTCCCAGGGCTCTGGAGTTAGTAATGTGCTGAATACATTGCACTATCAAGGGTTCGCAACCATTAACTAAAGATGTGCAAGATATCAGCAGTCCTGGATGGATCTAGCAATGGATCAGTTTTTGTTGTTTTTTTTTTTTTTTTTTTTAAAACAATAAAGTTATGAAAAACAGATCCGTTAAACAGCCATCCATTTTCTTCCATTTGAAAAGGGATCTAGCAGGCAAAAAAAAAAATGGATCCTTTTCAAAGAAAAGAAAAATGTATGGCTATTTAGCAGAACCATTTGCATAGACTTCAATGTAAAAAATAAAAAACAGATCCAGTTAAAATCTATTTTTGTTGGGGTAAACAAACTGTCTGCACAACTTTTTTTGGTAACTGATCACTGTTGAATGCCAAGATGATTACTGGGCATGTGAACATGGCCTTACAGATAGGAGATTGTCAACTGATCTCACTCTACAGACGCCGATGATCCACGTGGTCAAATGATAGCATTTCATTGAACAAACTGGCATGATGGCATCACAATCACCCCAAAAGTATTCATACCTGGCTTTAAAAAATAAAAAAGTAAATAAATCTGTAAGACTAAACAGGGAGACTCATTTGAATCTTCTCCAAATTCAGATCATTTTATGACAGGCTACAAGACCCCAAGAATTAGGAGAACCCATTAAAAACAGTCAGACTGGATAGCCCGAACGGTTATAGATTTGAGGAATTCCCATAGTCTTGTTCTCAAGCTCAGCCATCACTGGTGATTATTGGACATACTACAAAAGTCGTGTTGTGCCCCAATGTCAGTCCTCTCAGAGGATGCCCAAGGGAAAACCAAAACTCATGCAGGGCGACGGCCCCTTATCAGGATTCACTAGTAGTCAGCAAACCACTGTACATGGCGACCTTGGTGAGCCGGGCTTCTTACCATCTCCCAACAGATCACAATGCTACAGTCAAAGGGACCCGATGGCTTGAGGCAGTGAACACAGAAGAAGTCGACAATCCTCACTAGCGTGGTGGCAACTCATCCGCCGTCATAACCAGGCTTTCTTTTGCAAATATGAAGTCAATGAACTATTTTTTGTGAGTTGCCCTGGGACTTGAACCTACAACCTCTAACTGCAGACAAGAGCTAAAGCCATGAGCCACACTACTTTTACATTAGTCACTGATCATAGTCTTGAGATAACTAGTGGCATTGCCACACGAGGCAGAATGACGGCCACATGTGCAGTTTTAAGCTGGGATCTCATGATCTGGCAGCAGCTAAAAATCAACCCAGTGTATCATTTTGGACACAACAGCTCAATTAACTCAAAGAATAGTGCAGCCATTGAGCTCTGCCTGCAGAGATGAGGTTCCCCCCAAATAAAACGGCAATACTGCCGATAGAGGGACATCACAATCGACTTGAAGCAACTATGGGGGGCCTTTCCGAAGCTGAAGGTAGTATGGTCTGACAACGGAAACCTTCAAGAAGAACCTGAAGACCCACCTGTTCCGACAAGCCTACAACCTACAATGATCCTCAGTCTACTGAACCATCGCACAAACAGCTCTACCGTTTCCTAGTGTATCCTCACCCATCCCTGTAGACTGAGCCCTCGCGGGCATGGTCCTCTCTCCTTCTGTACTTGTATGTCCCTTGTCTAGCACGTTTATTGTACCTGTCTATATTTTCCCTTTTCATATGTAAAGCGCCATGGAATAAATAATAATAATAATATAAATCTCTTAAGCAAGATATTTTGCCAGTCCCATTGAGACTTTCAGTGCTCTAACATCAGTGTATATATGGCAAGTTGACCCGCTCTTAACTTATGAACCCAAAACAGATCACTATTGACTTAACCCATAATGTGCTATATTCTGATCTGCAAGACAAGAGTCACACACTTCTTTCTGCAAGACATGCAGCTATACAGCAGGGTGGCCTAAGGGGTGTAGGCATCAAGGAACCTAAACAAGAACCCCAAATATATATCTATCTATCTATCTATCTATCTATATATATAGATCTATATCTATAGATCTATATCTATATCTATAGATCTATATCTATAGATCTATATCTATAGATCTATATCTATAGATCTATATAGGCTAAGCATCTCACAATACATTTAGGTGGTTTGCAGAATCTCCCAAGGTGATTTATATTCACCCGCTTTGTACACGACGTTATTTTAAGGAAACCACGGCAACTTTAGTGCTCAAAAGCCCAAGCAGACGCGCTTCACTGACACTCAGCCCTCAGACGGCCAAAAAAACTTATTGGAATTAGAAAGGAAAATTTTCAGAGTGAAGCAAATGGCAAAAAGGGTGTTATAAATTCATTTTATGGGCCAGTCAACCTGAAGGCACCAGATGGGCGATGAAGGATACCATCGTCCAAGCCTGCATCCATCACGTAAAATAATCTGATCATCCCCATAAAAGGCCTGTATGAAATAAATGAATACAGACATGTGTGCTCGAGGAACATCACCGGTGCCATCCTGCTGCTCGCCCCTCCTCTCCGAACCACAAACATTAAGGTAAGGTTTAAGAGCGCCATCAGCAATGTCTGCAGAGAAGTGACTCAGCCTTCTAGAGCCGGAAACTACAGTCGCCCCACAAAGCGTGCATTCATACAGGGAGATCTTCAGGAAAGACTTCCCTACATTGTATTTCAGCCATCAGTGGAATTGTGTGCACAGCCGAAATGACTCACTTTCAGGCTTGTCCCCTATCGACAAACCAACACTGACCTGCATTTACGTTACATGGGGAAGGGCTCATGTAAAATAGGTTAAACGATACTTAAGACAAAGGGTTTGCAACCGACGCCTGTTTCCATTTTCCCCTCCATGTGATCACACTTGACCTTGCAAACACAAGTAATATGTCTAGAGAGGGACAGACACTGAGTGAGCGTGCACGCTGTACCGGGGGTATCCACACATACAGGAGCTGTGCATACGGCCAACCGATGGCTGCGCCCAATACTGAACCAGCAGACGAAAACGTGGATCAAAGAATTAGGGAAAGCTTATTGCTATGGCATTGGCAAGTTCTCACCCCTCCAAGGGCTAGACACCTGTTTGACACCGATATCAATTGCCTATGGCACATTTAGAAATCATAAAGGGTCTAAAATATCCCAAAAGTTCTAACAAAAAAAAACAAGGCATCAGGAGGTATGTTATTGGGGGGGCTGACCGCTTGGTCCTGCACTGATCAGCAGAACTAGAACTTATGGAGGGCAGCGAGTACATCCAACTGCTGCTATATTCTATGGGGCTACAGGAAAAGCCGATTGCAGCCCTCTGTGGCCCCATAAGCTGCGGTGGAGCATGCCCAATGGGGATAACTACCCTGTTCTGCCAATTGTGGGTCCCAGCAGCCAATCACCAACCAAGAAGAGATCACCTATTCTGTGGATCGGCTACAACTTGCTTTTCACCATATATTCCCTTTAAGTCTGGGCATCCACAATGGTGATTTGTTGAGGAGCGAGAAGCCCCAGCATGTCTTTATAACCTCCTTTTTGTTGCATAAGTGGCAATTTTTAGCTCTCTGAGCTGAATGAGCCGAGTAAAGCGTGCATACTGGAAAATGTGAATAGGTAGGGGGGAGCGGACAGCACTAAGCAGCTCTTTGTGGGTTTGTGAAGAGAACGGCCCTAATTATCCCGGCTCTGATCAGCCCCAGCAGCGGCTCTTAAGTGTCCACACTTATAATGCAGGCTCAGGATAGGCGAGAACATCTGGGGTGCAGACTTCCTTCCTGCGCTCCCTGGCAACAAGCCTGAAAGTGAGCGAGCCAGTATCCTCTTCATTATAAAGCAGAAAACCACTCCCAGAAACATCAGCATTCAGACACAAGGCCAAGAGCGGAGAGGAGACGCACACCACTCACACAACACCCTTCTTCCAATAAGCCACATGAGTGGTGAGCTGCTCCACAGCCCTGCTCTTAGCAGCATCAGATGTGGGGCCCCACGAAAAAGGAAAACCGCACGCTCCTTTATTTAGCAAAAAATAAAAAATGTGTGCAAATTGGAGCCTGCCACAAGTGCGCAGGAGCCAGGCGACGTCGACTGATCTACCCCCACATTTAATATCACCGAGGCCGTGTAAATGCTTTCAGCTGTCTCCAAAGTCTAAATATGAAAGCCGCAGCTGCCTCCTCTGGACACGTAGACAAAGTGCTGAGCGGCTCAGGCCTCCTGCACGGAGCTCCTGCCAGGAGCCATTAACCTAGCAAGTGATGAAAGGGAAGGAAAACGCTGCAGGAACCACCACATCACCTACCACACGCCAGTCACCTCCATGCCAGGTGGCATCTTCACCGTCCAAGTACAGACTGGCCTCCTAGTAGGCTGCTGAGGACAGGAGACCCTGGACTGGTCCAGACATCAGTCAGTAAGCGGACCGGGAAACGAGGAGGTTTGAAGCCACCCACTGACCTATTAGGCTAAGTGCACACGTTCTGGAATATTTGCGTTTTTT
>VIAB01003311.1:20088-33402 GCA_009801035.1 Oophaga pumilio
AAGAGCAGTGAGACTATGGATTATTTACTGTACAAGCAGTGAGATTATGGCACTTTCTGCCACATGATGTTGTAATAGATGATTCACTACAAAAGTACAAGAAGGGTCTGGATGGATGCCTTTCTTGTCACATATAGTATTACAGGTTATGGGCACTAGATTCTGTGATGGGGCGCTGATCCCAGGAGCTAGTCTCATTGCTGTATGTGCAGTCGAGAAGGAATTTTTCCCCTAATATGGGGCACTTAGCATCTGCCCCTCATGGATTTTTTTTGCCTTCTTCTGGATCAAAATGTTGGGCTATAACTTGAACTCAATGGACTTATGTATGTCTGTCTATCTATTATCTATCATCTATCTGTTATCTATCTATTGTCTATCAGTTATCTATCTATACATCTTTCTATCTATTAGCTGTGTATTATCTATCATCTTTCATGCTTTTGTTTTTTTTTTGTTTGTTTTTTTTAGAAAAGGAGAAAACTTTCTGCATGCAGGACTTTAATTCCGTTCTAAAAAACGGACGCCAAATGGAAACCTGAATCTGTTTTAGGAGCCTCTCTGCTTCCGTCTGAAACGTGAATGCACCGGGTCATAATTCCATCTGTTTGTCTGCTCAGTATGCAGGTTGAGTTCGGATCCGGAGACTCATGGTCCGGAAATCACCGACCGTGTACAACGGACATGTGAATGTGTAAGGAGGAAGACCGGGCTGCGGGTACCTGCACTGAGCTGGGTCTGAAACTGTCGAGGCTGCGTCCCATGTTGCCCGGGGTGAAAGAATAAGGGACCGGACAAACCCCATGACCTGGGAAGAGGGGGCATGTTTAAGGGAAACACAAAGCAGAAAGCGCACACAGCAGTCAGTTTCCCACCGCCAGGGAGAGTGCAGGACAGAAAGCAGCATGCTCTGCACCCCGAGCAGCAGCGCCGCAACGTACTGCGGCTGAGATCTCCTGGGCACTCCAGCGGAACAGTGAGTGCGGGAAGCGCCGTGCGCTTGGCTTAGCAAAAGACCGCGCGCGTGCAGAGAAGCGTGGGCCGGTTACAGGACACGGAAGTGCGGTCCCCTTGGCCGGCTGGCACTCATCAACCCGCGTTTAGTACAGAGACTTCTGCAGCTTTTCCCGCTTTGATTAGGCGGGCTTATGGACTAGGGGCTCAGTAGGTAAACCCGGAGACCGCCTGCTGCCACCAGAAGACGGAAACTGGAGACCGCCCGCTGCCACCAGAAGAAGGAAACCGGAGACCGCCCGCTGCCACCAGAAGACGGAAACCGGAGACCGCCCGTTGCCACCAGAAGACGGATTGCTATCTTAGGACCCCATCGGAGGACACGACGCCGGCCGTTGCCAGTACTACTACCCCATCGGACTGTGGACTAAGGAGCACCAGCAGAACCTACGATAAGTGTTGTTTGAAACTTAGACTGTTGCACTTATTCTGCTTATTTCATCTGTTCCTTGTTGTTTGATTCACTTTTTTCCACTGCTTATTAACTCCCTGCGAGGAGATTACTTTCACCCTTTATTGTTAAAAATAAATAATACTGTTATACCGTACTGCTCTGCAATCCCTGCATACCGCATCTCAGCACCTGCTTACAAATGCATCCCAAGTTGTATGTGTTCACTTCATTTTAGTGATCATTGGGATTCCCATCATTACCAACACTCAAGGCCAATCCTCTAAAATTCTGATAATATTCTTAAACTGAAACAGCTTTTCTGAATAAATAGCTGGCGTATCGCAATATATTAATGTCATCTTTGAGCAGATCTATTACAGCACATCCCTAAATTCTGGAGCACATTCCTTCAATCACAGCAATAACGGCATTGGTATCATTTTACATCCTGGCCGGGGATCCTGAGGCTGTGAAGAAGTGGAATTTTAAAGCTCATCCATCTCTTGTCATCCAGTGTGGATACTGTGAGCAATGGAACGGATTTACAGAAAATAAGTACAGCTGATTCAAAGAGAAAGATTTTTTGTTTTGTTCAGCGAGTGGAATGAACACTCCTCTAATCCACAATCCCCTTAACCTAAATGATCCTCAGTTCTGCAGACCTGATTGGGTGATCAATATTAGTTTGAGATGAGCAAAAATGAGACCCTAGTCAGGAGCCACGTTAGTAGTCTGGGCCACAGGACCGGAGCTTCTGCAAACCTCCTCTTGACGGCATCCTTGGCTCCTCCTCTGATTAGTTGGCTCGGTGTAACATCATACTTGCGTCATGATGCAATGGTAACGTTTCGCCGGACCTTCTAATCAGAAGAGGAGCCGGGGATGCTGAAACTATGAGAAGGGTCATGGCTTTGGTCTGGAAATCATGGTCTACTTATGTGGGTCCTGGGAATCTTTTTTAATCAACTGTACTGCTTTCTTGTCGGACTTTGTCTCTTTATACAGCTACCTTTTAGGGGGGGACACCACTACTGTGGGGATATGGTCCATTTTTGTGTCAACACGGACTGGCAAACTCACTCTTCCTCTTTGAGTCCTAGTCTTGTTCCTTCTCTCTGGGTCTACGACTCCTGAAGGGAAAAGTCTCTCCTTTTTCAACCCTTAGACTGTCACGTTAATATGACAAAAGCAATTGTCAGAACCTGCAGTGAGGATCTGTTGTGAATGTGTTAGAAATGAATTCTGAGCAGAAGCTCCCTCTGGTGGTTACAAACAGTACTGAACCATTCAATGAGGATTGGCAATCAGGAGTTACAGACTGGTGTTATATAAGGGAGGTTCCCTCCCATCATGGTTGCCGGTGATCAATTGTTCTTGTCTCAACTGTGGTTCCTGGTTCACTTGGAAGCTTGCTGAGTCTTGCCTGCATCTTCTGCTATCAGATAAGATATTTTCTGCTTTTATTTTTGTGCTTGCTTTTTGCATTGTTCCCTGCACTTCTGTGGAGGTCAGCCAGGTCCCCTCCGGGGGCTTGTGCTCCTCTCAGTTTATCTGAGCCACTGTTATTTGTTCATTTGCCTTTTCCAGTTTTTTCTGTGGCTGCGACTTAGTTTTGTTACACCAGAGAACTAATTTAGGTGGTAGAGGTCGTGTGATCTCAGCTGTTTTTGCAATTAGTAGAGTTGGTATTTTTTAGGGTTTTTTGGATTGCAGTAAGTGTCCTTCCTATCCTTTTCTGTCCAGGTAGATTGGGCCCCAACGTTTGCTCATACTATTTTCTGTCTGTGTCTGTATTTACTCTTGTCTAACCGCCATTACATGTTTGGGGGCTTCCTATGTTCTTTGGGGATCTGCTCCGGGGCAGATAGCTTTCCTCTTTCTATCTTTAGGTGTAGTTAACCTCTCAGGCTGTGACGAGGCGTCTAGGACCAACGTAGGTACGCTCCACGGCTGCCTTTAGTTGTGGTGGTTAGTCAGGGTACTGCAATCCAGTAGATTCCAACCTCTCTGGTGTATTGCCGTTTTTGCCTGCTCTCCTCAGCTACCAAATCATAACAAGGATCCATCACCAAAATATATTTCCAGTGAAGTGACAGTGGAAATATTTGTACATATTACAGGTGGCCAAAACACCCAACTTACCATAAATACCGGTCCGCGTCACGCATAAATAAAATACCGGTGTGCATCAATGTTCACAGGGTGCTTAGATCTGGTTATCAGCAACATTCACATTACACGACATTAGGAAGAAGCAAAATATTTCTCCACCATTTTACTCAGTGATAACGTTCAGTTGCCGATATGTTTATTGGGACACATTTGTATTGCGCCTTGAACAGCGAAGGACCCCATGAAGAAGTAGAACAATAGGATGTCAAATTCCAATTTTAGTCAGTCGCCTTGTACTATTGGACTTACTGAGAAGACTTTAGAATCCGATACCTAGGACTAGGTAGTCGCCAGTGGAATACTGATAATAGCAGCTGAACATGCGGCTACTATAGGGGCTATGGTTTTCAGGGACCAGGTGCTGAGTGGCACCACCCACCAACCATTCCTTAACATCATGGTCATCCTTAGTAAGCAGATAGTTAAATAAAAATGGTGGAGCAGGATGCCGTCTGAAAATTTTCTACAGTACCCTATAACTGTTCCAATCACAATGACTCTAGTGAGAGCCAAAGGTTACATGCTTGATCCTGTAGTCTCCTGTCCAGATCTGTGATAGATAGCTTCTGCCAGGACAGAGGGTTTGCATCCTAGGACATCAGGGCAGTGCTGGTGATCTGGTAGCCCAGATGTGTGCAGCTGAATATGAGATGCATAAAAAGTCAAAAAAAGTTCAAAAAGTCAAATAAAAAAAGCTATATGGACTTCAGGCTCATTACTCCATCACTGTGAGAACATGAGGAAGAGGTCTTATAGTAACGTTTAACAGACGTCTTTCGATATTGAGTCAGAGTCCTACGCCGCCAGTGGTCTTTTCATTTAATCCTATTTATCTGATGTTTTGCATAATTTCCATGGTCAGCTCTTCTCTAGGATGAGAAGGTCTCGTAGTGCTAATCTTAAGGAAAGTATTCGTTGGTCTTACATCTCACTGGTGTGGTTTACAACAGTAACAAATGTAAGGAGAGCTCCATCTGACGTAAGTCAGTCAATAGACGATGTCCAATAAAATCAGGCTGGTTTACTTTTTCCCAACACAGAAAACCACAGTAAACTCCAGCGGCTGTCTACTTTCCTATAGTTAAAAAGTGAGAGTTTTGGTATACAAATTCACATCCGTGAGGCCATTCCTGCATCTTTCGAGTGCTTTTCCACTCTTCTCATGACCTAAATTGCTTTTGAGTCCTGTTTCTTGAAGAAAATTATCTGACTGTAAACCGCATATCCTATTCCTCGGAATACTTGATCAGTTCTTGTATTTCTCCTATGTTCTACATATAAAATGGAAAAACAACCATAAAAAATGGAGGTCCGATAAGTAATATCAAGAGGGAGAAAATACAGATTGGTGGACTACATGAGGACTTCAGGCAGGTGAGTGGTGTTATTTTTTTCGTGTACGATTATAAATCCTACACTCGAATTTTTAAAATGTTCCTGCAGGAAAATCGTGAGTGTGGGGCACAGAGTTGGCCACAGAAATGTCTCTCTTGCATAACCAGGCGCCTTTTACAGAACCCACTAGATTCCCAGTACCTGTTCCACCTCCTGAATGAGCAACTAGATGCCAATGTTTGGTCTTATGACAAATCATTTCAGGGGCACACACTGCAGCAATCACCACTTTCTCGGAGTCTTCTGTGATGCCCAGATTTGCCAACTTTACCGAAAGTCCAAGAAATCTCAAATTTTGGGGGGAAGTTTCAGGAACATTACAGGAGAATTTGCAAGTATATGAAGAAAATATACACCACAGGATCCTCCTAGTGTCAGCTTCCAACAACCCTTATTTCCTTGGTCTTCCAGGAGTCCAAGATATTTCCCCTATTTTATATGGCAAAATATGATACCCTTTGTTTCACTCCATCTACTTGGGTGATGGACTTTTAATCTTCACCATGTAGTCAACAAACCCAATACCTACAGTATGATGATGTATTTGCTGCCATGAATGGCTCCACAAGCATAACATGATGGTGACATACCTCATCTGACGTCAAGCCTCCGACTAACGTGAAGTCGGGGGAGATGTATACTTTGCTCTCCATATAGCGAACTCCTGGCCAAGTGCTCCAATGTCGGGGTGAGATAGTTGTTTTGTTAAAAGTTATCTAAGGTGTATGGGCACCTTCATTTTCCCATGTTGTCTCCTCACTTCCGAATCAAATTATATCATTCCAATACAAATTTTTCCTTCAATTCTGTCTGCTTCCAAGTTTTCAGAGTAAACTTTCCAACCATGTATCTTTAAAGGGGTTGCCCAGTGAAAACAAGATATCACTGATCCACCGGATAGGTGAGCAATAGCTTATTGATCGGTGGTGGTCTGACCATTGGCACTTGCACCGATTGGCAGATCCCGTTAGGGTGGCGTGGCAGTGCACATGCTCAACCATCGATCCATTCATTCCATATAGGGCTGCTTAGTGCTGCGCTTGACTTTTTTTTGCAACACCACAGAGAACCACAGCTCGTGGTTGGGTGTCCAACCTGCCACTCCATTTTGCTGTGGGGATAAAAGTGCCCCATTGAGTTTAAATCTTCCCTGTTCTGCTGATGCGAGTCCCAGAAGTCAAACTTCCACCGATCAGAAAGTTATCACCTAACTGAATGACATCAAATTTAAGAGTCCTACTGCCACTTCATACCTTACTTACAGTGGGTACGGAAAGTATTCAGACCCCTTTAAATTTTTCACTCTTTGTTTCATTGCAGCCATTTGATAAATGCAAAAAAGCTCATTTTTTTTCTCATTAATGTACACTCTGCACCACATCTTTACTGAAAAAAACAGAAATGTAGAAATTTTTGCAAATTTCTTAAAAAAGAAAAACTGAAATATCACATGGTCATAAGTCTTCAGACCCTTTGCTCAGTATTGAGTAGAATAGTAGAATCACCTTTTTGAGCTAGTACAGCCATGAGTCTTCTTGTGAATGATGCAACATGTTTTTCACCCCTGGATTTGGGGATCCTCTGCCATTCTTCCTTGCAGATCCTCTCCAGTTCCGTCAGGTTGGATGATGAACGGTGGTGGACAGCCATTTTCAGGTCTCTCCAGAGATGCTCAATTGGGTTAGGTCAGGGCTCTGGCTGGGCCAGTCAAGAATGGTCACAGAGTTGTTCTGAAGCCACTCCTTTGTTATTTTAGCTGTGGGCTTGGGGTCATTGCCTATTTGGAAGGTGAACCTTCAGCCAAGTCTGAGGTCCAGATATCTCTGCACTTGGCTGCATTCATGTTTACTTCAATTGCAACCAGTCGTCCTGTCCCTACAGCTGAAAAACACCCCATAGCATGATGCTGTCACCACCATGTTTCACTGTAGGGATTGTATTGGGCAGGTGATGAGCAGTGCCTGGTTTTCTCCACACATACCGCTTAGAATTATCAACAAAAAGTTCTATCTTCATCTCATCAGACCAGAGAATCTTATTTCTCGTAGTCTGGGAGTCCTTCATGTGTTTTTTAGCAAACTCTATGAGGGGTTTCATATGTCTGGCACTGAGGAGAGGCTTCCATCAGGCCACTCTGCCATAAAGGCCCGACTGGTGGAGGGCTGCAGTGATAGTTGACTTTGTGGAACTTTCTCCCATCTCCCTACTGCATCTTTGGGGCTCAGCCACAGTGATCTTGGGGTTCTTCTTTACCTCTCTCACCAAGGCTCTTCTCCCACGATTGCTCAGTTTGGCTGGACGGCCAGGTCTAGGAAGACTTCTGGTGGTCTCAAACTTCTTACATTTAAGGATTATGGAGGTCACTGTGCTCTTAGGAACCTTGAGTACTGCAGAAATTCTTTTGAAACCTTGGCCAGATCTGTGCCTTGCCACAATTCTGTCTCTGAGCTCCTTGGCCAGTTCCTTTGACCTCATGATTCTCATTTGGTCTGACATGCACTGTGAGGTCTTATATAGACAGGTGTGTGCCTTTACAAGTACTATCAGTTTAATTAAACACAGCTGGACTCCAATGAAGGAGTAGAACCATCTCAAGGAGGATCACAAGGAAATGGACAGCATGTGACTTAAATATGAGTGTCTGAGCAAAGGGTCTGAATACTTATGACCATGTGATATTTCAGTTTTTCTTTTTTAATAAATTTGCAAAAATTTCTACATTTCTGGTTTTTATTAGTCAAGACGGGGAGCAGAGTGTACATTAATGAGAAAAAAATGAACTTTTTTGCATTTACCAAATGGCTGCAATGAAACAAAGAGTGAAAAATTTAAAGGGGTCTGAATATTTTCTGAACCCACTGTATTAGGATATATATTTTAGCTACCAAAACTGTACCCATTGAAGACTTTCATACAATCTGAATTCCCTATCAGTATGTCTTTGGAGTGTGTGGGAGGAAACCGGGGAACAAGGGAAGAACATACAAACTCCTTGCAGATGTTGACCTTAGTGGGACTCAAACAATGCAAAATATCGGTGCTAACCACTGGGCCACTATGCTGCCCACATATCCAAATCTTTATAGTGCACCCCTCCTTCCCATATGTCGGCTCTAGTTCTCGCACTTGTTAATCAGTGAGACTCTTCTGACTCTAATTGGCCCTTGACACAATGGAGCTATGGTGTCCACCAAGAAACTGAACCAGCAAGGAAATAAACAGGCCTGACCAAAAAGGAAACTAAATATTCATTTTCCTTTAACAAAGCCGAACTCAAAATTTCCTAAAATGGTACACAAAAATGTTTTTACAAACCTAGAAACGATATAAAAAATTAGCAAAATCCCATATATGGTCCAGTACAAGGAACTGGGACTTAGTTCACCTTCTGGGTACATGAAATGTCTTGTAATTATTTGTTAGCAAAGCCCATAAACTGCCGCTTGTAACAATAAGCCAAACGGATTTATACATATTCCTCCTAATCCACACGATACTTTAAAGCCTGGGCCAAGCATCGGGACAGGCCTGAGCACGCTCCGCATACGTCGTCTGCTGTATGTGTGCGCGGGGCAGCAGCGTGAGCACACATTCCTCGGGATGGTATCATTTAGCTGCATGCTACCAGAAACATGAGAACTTTCCGGGATAATGTATTTTATAGGACGTGGCGGGGAAAGTCCATTATTTCCTAAGCATTAAAATAATAGTGCTCGGTATGGAAGAGAAACACAATCCCTGAAAGGCATGCTTGTACTCGCTCAGGTTTTTTTTTTAGTTTTAATAATTACTTTTTAAACCGTTTTTTTTCTGGCACATAACTTATGGAGTGCAGAGAATGTCCAGAAATTCGATTCGGAAAATATTTGCTCAATACATGGGGGGAGGAATTAGATTCGCAATGAATAAAATTGATCTGAATTAAAATGGGCTAGGAAAGGGGTTAAAAAAAATCTCATACTCTCCTCTCCTCTCCTCGGCCCGATCCATAATTGTCTCACCATCAATTGCTCTACCATCATTCCTCCAGCGAGATTTTCCATTCATCGTGACTCATGTGGGGTGCATTGTGTGTGATGTGTGATGGCATGGACGACCAGGCTGGAATAAAGACAGAAGACAGAAAAGCTGATCGGAGGACCGGCGGAGGTAGGACAGGTACAGGAGGGCCGAAGAGAAATGTGTCCAAGATTTTTTTGAACCCTTTCCTTTCTCTATAATTCAGCAAAATGGCGGTTTACCGGTTGGATTCACCAGAAGCAAATTGCAAATATTCTGGCTAATCCAAATATTTTCTAAAATTTGCCTTGAATCGATTCACTTATGTCCAATAATGTAAATCTAACAATACACAAGCATCTGTTACCTGCCTATGGGCCAGTGCCAGACTAGGGCTTTTTGGGCCCACCAGTTAGGGAGTACACACTCCAAATCACGCTGTCTATACAAATCATGTCCACGTCCAGTTTTGATGGGGTTGGTCCTTGAATAGGTGATCGGTGCTGAATGGTGAGGGTCTGATCACTGGAACCCCTATGATACTAGAAAAAAGGCTCTGGAGCACCTCTTTGGTTGACCATGTGCAACACTAGCACTGCTTCAATCGTTTCTCATGAGACTGGCTAGAATCACTCATTGTACTCAGATTTTTCCATCCTGTAGTGGTGCGTAGGTTCATTAATGACGTCAACCAAACAGGGAACTCTTGAGAATCTCAGGGTTGGTTGGGTTTCAGAGGTTGGATTCTCAGAATTCAGCAACTTATCAACTATCATGTCCTCTCTTAAATAACAATTATTATTATTTAGATGGTGGGTCAAGAGTGGCAACTGACTGGCTCCAAAGCCAAGTACAGTATAAATGAGGTTGTCTTCTACCTTTGTGGTCCAGTGGAGAATGTTCTGGAACTCTAATAACCATAGACAAGACAATGACTTCTGCTAATGGATGGTGTATGGCAATTACCCCATGGGCTTAAACAAAGTTTTCTAAAGAGTGGTGGCTAAAAGACACATAACATTTTAGTGGAAAAAGTTGTACAAAGTTCTAGGACTAGGGTGTAAGCACTGGAACCCCATCGATTGCAAACACAGGGCACTTTTTTTGGAGAGGCAGTGCGCTAGCTCAGCCGCTGCCCCATTCTTTTTCTATGAGGCTGCCGGAGAAAGCAGAGTACCAAATGGAACTAATGGAGCGGTGGTGAAGCATACGCACTGCCTCTCTAAGGGGAACACAAGAGAAGCAATGACTTTTAGATTGGAGGGGGTCCAAAGTTTATGGAGACCTTTCCCAAAAGTGGTGATATCTAGCCAGTTGTAGGCATCAACCGGTGGTCCTAAGGCTGCGACCTAGACATTTCTATTGCAATTATGCATCCAACGTGACCCCCACAGAATGCTATACCACTCCCAGCTTTTTTGCGATAGCTACACGGTTGACCCGCAGAAGTCAATAGTTGACCATGAAACCATTTCTAGCATCGTAAACCACTTTGTTTCCGGGTTCACCAGGGTCGGAACTGATGGCAAGTCCTCGCAATATGCTACACATGTCTTTTGAGACTTTTCTTGTTGGCATAAACTCCAGTAAAATCCCAATTAAGTGACAAGCCATCGTGCCGAGCGATTATTTCCTTAGGGATGTGACGGGCTTTAACTCCTAACCGTGTATTTTCAGTGACCCGCGATAACCTTTCAGCAATTACTCGCCACTGATCATCGGTTTCTACTCTTTCTTTTTGAAAGTTAGTGCCCACACCGACATACATAAGAAAATATAGCGATGCGCGTTACTTAGGGTTCTGACACGGGTTTTTTTTTTCTTTTTTTTTTTGCATGCAGATGGATCTAGATTTACGGGAAAGTTCTCATCCAGCCATCCTTAATCGGTTGTTATTTTCCCATAGCTAACGAGTGCACATCATGAAGTGCGGGACTTGTGCCAAATTGAGAGCTGATAGATGCGACATGTCATCTTATAAATAGACGTGTCAGGCGGCCACCTACAACACGTAATTACGGGGACCGAGACGTCGCAATCATGCCGCAGAAAGGAAAGAAGTGACAACTCCCAGATGGAAAAATCCAGGAGGAACTTGTACAAGTTCCCTCATTAGGGGCCACAAAACACAAGAAGTTACAAAGCCGGCAGCTTGAGGCAAAGCCCGCTAAAGGAAACCAGATGCAGATTTCCAAGAAATATATACTGCATGGGTTATAGTGCGAGAAATAATGATTGCTCCACAAAAAAAGGAGTGAATGCACTAATGTGGGGGGGACGACGTGCCGGCGTTTAAAATATTAGCTGCTCCGCTGCTGCTTGTTAAGAAAGTCACGTTCTTCTCTCTGGTAGGAAGGAAAGTATTAAAAAAATGCTAAATATACTATATAGTTAACTATTCAAGAGCCCTGCTGCAGTCAAGACCGTGTTAGCTTCGGATATTCAGCAGGTGAGATAGAGGCGGCTTTACGCCATAAAATCGTGTGCGACTTGTGGATTTTCCATAAGGATTGCAGGTAAGACAATAAAAGGGATAAATGTACTGTTGAATGCAGATAAAGAGGTTCTGCAGCGGGAAAATCTATTTAACAGAAAGCAAAAATGAGATAACGTACTGGTGTAAGTTTGTTAAAGAGGTTCTGCAGCAGCTTGAGTCTGCATTATAAGACAAAGCATAGCCCTTTGCTATAAATTAGGCGATAATTTAAGCATTTTGCATACTTTTAATAGTCTTACTTTTTTGAAATAGGTAAATCGGCGGCTGCGGAAGCTCTTGTTGAAATGAAAGAGAGAGACTGTGGAATTAATGGCGCTATATAAGTGAGTAAAATAAATAAAATAGAGCAGGATTCACAATAGGTAACGGTCCCAGTTCTCCTCCTCCTCCCTGCACAATGACCTCTGCACAGATCAAAGAGCATGTCCACTACACTCTCTCACAGAAGTCAATGAGCATGTTGAGTCCACAGTTCCTATGGTCCACGTGGCTGCTTTAAATGGTGCCATCCGCAAGTATTAATTATTAATTCTTCTTAGGGTAGCTGTAAAATTCTCCAAAAATTGGCTGCATCTTCTTTTGGGAACTAAAAGCCTATGCATCAAAGTTTTACATCAGAATATACTAATGTCTAAAAGAGGACCTGTCACTTGCTATAAATATGTTTTTTTTTTATCTGGTGTAAATGCCTCTGTTCTCCTGAATCCGGCGATGTTTTTCTTTTGTTCCTGTGCCACTCAATTCTTGAGATATGGCCTCCTCTTCTCTGAATGTAAATTGTATTTTTTTAGCCAAGTGGGCGTGGTCGTAAAGAAGACGTCCCTAGAGTAGAGTTAAGGATCAAACCCAATTGGATAAAAAGACAAGACTGATTTACAGGAAAGTGGAGTCCATATCTCAGGAACGGAGAGGCGCAGGAAGAAAAGAAAAACATCGCAGGATTCAGGAGAACAGCGGCATTTACACCAGGATAAAAAAAATACATATTTAATGCAAGTGACAGGTCCCCTTTAATAAAAGGTGCTTGAATCACTCAGGCTAATGAGAAGCATGGCGAGGACACAAAAGCTCATGCAGGTTGTGCAAATTCTTTATCGAAGACTTCTGAACTCTCCTGGCAATTTTGTATTAACAACTCTGCAACATGCTGATCCTCTGTTATTCCTCCTGGAAATATAAAACAAGTGGAAGTTATTCTTATTGTCAAAGGAGAGTGTCTCTATGCACTCAGCCATTATCCAGTCCGGGTTGATAATGTCAGACGGTGAAGGGGCGCACCCATTGACAATTCGTTTATGTATTTCCAGCAGTGAAATTGCCATAAAATTGATGTCTGAGAATACTTCAGCTCAACGTTGTTTTAATTCATTGCATTTACTTCTGTCAGATTAATTCCAGGACATCCCCTTCAAAGAGGATGGTAACCTTTTGTTTTTTTGGGTTTCTTAAATGCATAAAATTAGGGCTAAAACTCATTGGGTTTCATTAAAATATTTTGTTTGTCTTCTATACCTCTGTGTTGCTGACTGCAGAATGAGTTAACAGAGATTCCAAAAGCGAGCTCATTCAGGTTGCATGACGGCAGAGTTTATATCTCTTTTGTCTGTCTTTTTCTGTGCTCTTCACAGCTGATGTATGAGACCACATCAAAGTTAAATGTAGAAGAAAAAAAAACTAACAGCCTGTAAGAGCCAAATGGTACAGAATTATTTTAGGATACCCAATTACAAAAAATGATTTTTGGCCCAAAATAATAACATTTAAGTAAAGAAGAAAAAAAAAGCCCCTAATAGGTGGACAGCCCTTTTAATACTACAGCTATTTCCCCAGCTTTAGAGCCAAG
>VIAB01003311.1:134500-144734 GCA_009801035.1 Oophaga pumilio
AGCTGTGACATCACCTATTGTGAATGGTGTATCCTGTGTTATCCCCTCTACATAGAGGTGTTATCAGTCATTGTACAGGAGGAGGAGAAGGTGAACTGTGACAGTTGCACTTCCTACATTTTAACAAAATAAATATTTATTATTAGGTAGGAAACACAAAAGCCTAGACAAGGCAAATAAAAACATTTAAAAATATGTGCATTTCGCCAGTGCCTATTATCATTATTGTACTGGGGTAGGTGAGCTGGGTTTCCTAGGCAAAATACTGGCACTGTTATTCTACCCATATGACGGGCATGATAGCCAATAGTGTCATGTAAATATAAAGGATATCAGAAATCGGAATAAAAAGACACTACCTCTAAATTGATGTCAAATAGCAATATAAAAGTAAAATAGACAATATAAAAGAGGTAAGCGGTGACACTAAAGTGCCACTTGCATAGTCAACCTGGTAAATTAGCTCATAGGAAAAGTGTCAGGTGGGAAGGAAGACCCCAGAGGAAGCCACGGGACCCCAGAGGAAGCCATCGCTGGGTAAGAGGGGGTACTCCCTCTCCCATCCAGTGGCCAATGGAATGGGGTATGAAAATTGATTTGCACTAACTATATCTACCACCATATACTGACGGCAGTGAGAATTTACTAGACGGCACAAACAATCTATTGAAGCAATGATCGTGATCGATGAGAACTGATCCATTTGTAATATTGTCAGTCGGTGCTTGTACTCCCTAAACACCTGACTCTGATGATATGAATATTTTTTATTAAGTACACCGCATAATACACCCAATAGACAGCTGCAGCACGGCGTGCCTTGTAGGTCATCTGCAGAGAACAGTTATTGGAATACGTCAGATCTTGTGTGGAGTTCGGCACGGCTAGCACAACATGCCCTTCTCTCGCTGGATGCTGCACAGCCTACCCCTGTTGTGTTTTTTATGACTGTATTAACATAATTACAGACAGATAGTCACATTGCTCATAATTGATGCTCTGCTCAGCATGACAATTACAAAAATGTCAGAGCTCGCTCTCTGCAGGCAGCTGCCGGAGGCTAGTCAACTCCAGACCCCTTCTGAACGCCAAAGTATAATCTGGTCCCAGACTGAACAACGTGACCGGCAACAAGTACATCTTTGTCTTTTGCTGACCTAGTGATGGCATTTCAAAAACACCATAGAGAATGACTGAGTGAGTAGAACAATCGGTAATATTAATAATTGCGTGTTCCCGAACTGTAAAGAGAAATCTGATTACAGGGTGGTGTATTGTCATAAAGCTGGTCCAGTGATCAGCAGAATGCCAGAGCGGCTGGTTGCTATGGGTACAGTGTGACAGCTGCAGATTTGAATTGCTGTTGTCAGGGAGAATATCTATAGCAACCAGTTGGTCTCGGAATACTTAAGATTTTAAACTGTAACTGTCATTTCAAAAGAACTTGCAGTAGAATGTCAGTTTTTACCTATAGCTCCTCCCTCCTCCATAGAATCTCACAGGCGCCAACTGTCATCTCTTATCCCGGTAATGATAAAATCTGTCTTCACTAAATAAAGATTTTACCCATAAATTGAGCGTGAGAAATCAGTCCAGGAGGAGAAAGAAGCAGATTCCTCTGATAAGATGTATTACAAAGTTGCAAGGTTTTATGTGTACTATTGATTTATAAAATAAAAATTATAATAATGGTCACACTTTAAGTTAAAAGTTGTGTTGTCACTGGGTGTTGGGCTGAGAACAAGAAGTAAATATACTGATTGTCACCTTATGTTGCCCCAATGAGGACTCGACTGCCCGAGTCATCTCTCCACTGATTTCACTACTCATCCAGCCAAGTTTACGCCAATTATTAGTTGGCTTACTTTGGGGTGCCTTCTCTTGGGCATTTTGCCGCTTTGCACCAAAACCATGCTCCTCAGTTGGACAAGTTGTAAAAAGTATCTAAAACGTCGCCGTATGGGCGAATAAAGAGCAGCTGATGACTAAACTATGGTGCACTGCTTCCACTCTTTTTGACTTTATACACAAGGACAGGTGTGCCACTTTACAGGAAGTGGAGAGGGTCTTTGGCTCTCTGCAGGAACTGGGGTGGGTCTTTGCTGTTCTTCAGGAAGTGGGAGCAGGTTTTTTTTCCACTCTATAGGAAATAGATTGCTCCCCTAAAAGAAGTAAGGGAATAATAGAGAGGCTGCTTTTCAATTCACAGCAGTAATGTCTTTGAATAAAAGTAAGAGCAATGCATGCTGCAAAGTTAGGAAAGAGAAGCTCCAGCACCTATAGTGCTGTCAAAATGCTGCAGTGGAGAAACAGTTAGAAATGAGAAGCTCCAGCACCTATAGTGCTGTCAAAATGCTGCAGAAGAGGAACCCCACACTGAAAAAAATTAAATGGAAAATTGCACAGTATAATAATTGCGGCAGTTCCTGGAAATATTAGACTGTGGTGTGTGCCCCAAAAGCAGTTTTAAAGGGAATCAGTCATCAGGTTTTTGCTACCTAATCATAGAGCAGCAGCATGATATAGGGACAGAGATCCTGATTCCAGTGATGTGTCACATACTGGGCTGTGTTCATGTCATTTTAATAAAATCTCTCTTTTATCTGCAGCATATACCAGTTTTCAGAATGCTGAGCTCTGTATAACCCCGCCCACACCACTGATTGGCAGCCTTCAGTGTACACTGTGCAAAGGCAGAAATCTGCCAATCGGTGGTGGGGGGCAGGGTTGGAGTACCTGGTAGTAGGTTTACTAGTCCTCTAGAGATAATCTACTGCTGATAAAACTGTAATTTTTTTTAAAATATCCACTAAGCAACCCATTAAGTGCTACATCACTGGAATCAGGATCTCTATCCCTATATTATGCTGCTCTCACGTTAAATGGCAAAAACCTGGTGACAGAGTCTCTTTAATTTGAGGTGAGGAAGGAGGGTGGAAAAAAAAATTAACTCTGTTTTTGGATGAAATGACATTTAATGAATGAGCCTAAGCTGCAATAACTGACCCGACACATGGTCAGAAGTGGCGCTGTTTCTAGAAGAAATTATCCATTTTTCTGTAATCTAATGCAATTAGGTATTTCTTAGCTATGCAAATGAAAAAAAAAAAAGCTGAATGTAAGATCTGCTGTTGCCCCCCATGGCAATATATAGTGGAGACCTATCTGCATAAAATTAGGTCTAATAAGTTCTCTACCTTTCCTGCCAATGTTAATATGAATTAATCATGTGCCCACCATTGGCGCAGTCGCTCCTCCACTAATGCAGATTGGAAGAGCGACTAACTAGGGAAAACCAGAAATGTGATCTGATGGATTCTTTATGAGGATTTTCCTATATGACTAAATTATATCTTTCCCAAACATCATTATCTGCCTAATAAATAGGCTATTTTTGACAGCCTTGTGTCAAGGACAGGTTCAAAAAGAAGAGTATTTCAGCTGAAATCACAAGTGAGCTTATTAGCGGAGTGCTGAAGGAGCTGTTGGTCTGCTGTGAGAATTGAAAAAATAAGTGCTTGCATTTTAAGTAACACTGAATAAGAGATTTTTTTTTCTTTCATCAGCCATAAGCCTCATGAGCTGCCGTTCCTCTGCAGTGGATTTTCGCGGCTCCTGTCGGCGGCAGAGGAAGTTGGGCGGTGAGAGACACCTAACGTACGCCGGGGTACTGCACGGCCATCTCACTCCGCTGTCATTTCCTGCCTCTGCTCGAGAATCCGCAGCAGCAATGTAACCCTAACGCTAAGGGCTTGCATCTATTTATTTATTTACTTTACTCATTTATATAGCGCCATTAATTCCTCAGCGCTTTACAAACATTATTGTACAGAGTTTACCTTATAAATGAAATAATTTAATTTGTTGATCAGAATTTTCCTAGATGTTTTTTACAGGTTTTTTTTTTGTTATTTTTATATTTTTCTTCTATTTTTTTTTTATATTCATTTTTTTTTAACTTTTCAATATATTTTTTAGCCCCCATGTTGATTAGGATAACATTACTACCCATTTGTCAATGCATATTTACATTTACACAAGGAGGAAGAGAGGAATAGTAGTCAAAATAATTACTGAGACAGAAGAGCGGACCGATCCTGGCCAAAAATGTTATTGCTGACCCAGTCACTTAAATTCTGACTTTTAGCATCCCTCGGTCTGGATCTCTCCTTCTTGTTAGACCATTATGCAGACTGTCAATCGTGCTTAGAGAAGAGTGATTAGATGTTCCGATACAGGACTAGTCCGGAGGAAGAGATCACTTGCCAGACCCGGACTAGTCCTGCTTCATTAGCATATGTTACCGTGCAGAATAAAACATCTGAGATGGTTTAGTGACTCCTGGATTGAGCATGGGGTGGGACGCGATGACCCTGGAGGTCCCTTCCAACTCTAACATTCTAGGATTCTATGGTCATTCTTCAAATAATTATAATTACACAACAACTAACCTTTAACATAAAAATCAAATTAAAATTTCCATAAACGGAATCAGACATTGTTTGCTTAGCAGTACTATCAGAGCACGATGGGAAAAGGTCATTGTGAAGGGAGGGGGAGGAGGTGAGCCTTAACCATCACCTATTGTGGATGGTGGATCCTGTGTTATCTACTGTGTATAGAGGTGTTATCAGTCATTGTACAGGAGGAGGTGAGCTGTGATATCACCTATTGTGAATGTTGGATCCTGTGTTATCTACTGTATATAGAGGTGTTATCAGTCATTGTACAGGAGGAGGAGGTGAGCTGTAACCATCACCTATTGTGGATGGTGGATCCTGTGTCATCTACTGTATATAGAGGGGTTATCAGTCATTGTACAGGAGGGGGAGGAGGTGAGCTGTGACATCACCTATTGTGGATGGTGGATCCGCGTGTGCCAGCAGTGGAGCTGATGAGAGCTCTGCAGAAGCCAGGGCAGCGGGGGAATGAGGAGGAGAGGTAAGTATTGTGTGTGTGTGTATGCATTATAGTGTGAGTGTGTGTGTATTATATAGTGTGTGTGTGTGTTTGCTGCACGATACTGTGTGTGGGGGACTGCCCTATACTGTGTGTGTGGGGGCTGCACTATACAGTGTATGTGGGGGGCTGCATTATACTGTGTGTGGAAGCTACATTATACTAAGTTTGGGGGCAGCACTATACTGTGTGTGGGTGGGGCTGCATTATACTGTGTGTGGGGCTGCTTTATTCTCTGGAGGGCTGCATTATACTCTGAGAGCACTGCATTATACTCTTAGTGGGCTGCAATATACTCTGAATGGGCTGCATTATACTGTGTGTGAGAGGGCTGCACTATGCTGTGTGTGTTTGTGGGGGGGCTGAATTATACTGTGTGTGGGGGAGCTGCATTATACTCTTAAGGGGCTACATTATACTCTGAGCGGGCTGCATCATACTCTGAAGGGGCTGCATCATACTGTGTGGGGGCTGCATTATACTCTGAGGGGGATGCATTATACTGTGTGTTGGGGGCTGCATTATATTCTGAGGGGGCTGCATGACACTCTGAAAGGGGCTGCATTATGCTCTATGAGGGGACTACATTATACTCTATCAAGGACCATGGGGAGTGCATTTTACTGTATGTACTATATGGGACCTGCATTATACTGTATTGAGGACTATCTGTACCAATCATTCTTCTTCAGCCGGAGTAGGGGGTATGTGCACACGGACATTAAACTATGCGGGTTGGACGCTGCGTACTTGTGCAACGTTCAGATGTTACAGCATAGTGGATGGGTTTTCATGAAATCCCATGTCCACTATGCGTGCACAGACGCCCGCGGGTCACCCATGGAGGCGGACATGCGGCGCGTCTTTCCAGATCACAACATGTCTATTTATCTTGCGGAGATGCTAGTCTCCACAAGATAAATTTCACCCGTACAATGTATAGGACGCGTTGATTCTGCACGGTTCAATGAACATATGCGGATTCACCTGTGTTCAATAGCCGGCAGCGCTTTGGACGCAGCGGACATGTGCTGTGTCTAAAGCGCTGCCAATTCCTGAACGTGTGCACATACCCTAAAGAGGCCGGGAAACAAGGGTCAAACGACTTCAATATTGTCGATCACACTCGTTTACCGGCCTGAACTTAGCGCTTGTAAATACAACAGAAATGTTTCTGTGTGATGGTGCGATATGTGAGCATTTGGGGCCCCACTTTACACTTTTGCCCAGGGGCCGCACTTAGTCTAAAACCGGCTCTGGTTATCTACTATATATAGAAAAGTTATTTGTGAATGTAACCATGTCTGTTATGATAAAGAGAAGGCTAAAAGTCATCTGTACAGAAAAGCAGGAATATTTCTGTATTGTTTTTTTTTTAATAAATAGTGACATGGAAAAAAAAAAATGACATTAAAAAAAAAATGCATTCAACATAAAACCAGATGTAAACAGCAGGTCATTTTCTGATGACACATTACTTTTAAAAGCAACAATGCCCCAGAAAATAAATATTCTCACCTAACCTCAGGTCCTTCCCACCAGGTGAGAATGTTTCTTTTAGCGCCCAGGTCCATGTGGACACCACTAGAGACGAGAGTTTCTCTCACCTGAGCAGACAGCAGGGAGCCACATATCATGAGCCCACAGCCACAGATTGGGGTCCCCTCATCTGGGGTACTTACTCCACACACATCCTTTTAATTTAGCAGAAGTTGTAGTTGTGGGAAGACTGCCATTACGCTGTTTTTCTGTTGATTACATTCTAATATGAGCTCTAATGTGTGGTCTGCCTGGATGCCAGTTGGCATTTTTGTTGGCAAGGCCTGTCACTTGTAGAACAAAGAGAAGGTCTGTCCTCCACAATTCAGTGCCAGCGGCGGTTGAGAAACTTGGTCCATGTCTGCCGTCACGTGAGGCTCGCTCTCATTATACGGTGCTGCTGACAGTCACTCGAGGACAAGGTAAGATTCCCAGACACCATTACAGATTACTCTGGAGTCAGACGGAGATTTCGTTGTAACAACTCTGGAGCCTCCTACTTCACATCCAACTAATTTCACTTATTAATCAGTGAAAGTTAATATAAAAATCCAGAGGAAATATATTTACTACAGCCAGATGGTCCAGATGTTCAAAATGGCTTCCAAATTCTTTGTCGGCATCGGAAAGTCCACAAGTCATATGGGCCACATGTTGTTAAAGGGGCTCCTCGCATAGTGGAGGGCACAGGATGTAATAATGCTACATTTATTACATGGGGACAATGGCTACAGGTTATATACAGCATGTCCTTTAAAGTAGGCTTGTCACTAGGTCAAAAGTGTTCAGTTTTTGCTCTTATTTTATTCCCCACTACTCCCCTAAGTATTCAATATTTTTCCAAATCCGCCATACAGTTCCAGAGACATGGGCATTTTTGTTTAGTGCTAATTTTTACTGTCTTCACTCACAAGATCCTTAGGGGTGTGTCTTTAGGTTATTATGTATAATTATTGTGACACTGAGTCACTTCTCACAGACAAGCCAGGAGTCAGGATAGTCAAAGAGTCTGAGTTCAAAAGCCAGGAGGGTACATCTTAAACAGAAGTAAGAGACAAAGACGTAGTCAGGTAACGGTCCAAGGTCAAAATACCAGGAGGATAGCGGATCAGAGCAAAGGGGTTAAACAGATGGATGGTGAGAACGAAGTCCAAGGTCAGGCAACGAAAGATCAACAAACACAAGGCACAGAGAGACAAGCCACACAAAAGCCGAATGTACGTCTGGCAGAGGTCTGGGAGTAACTGCATCTCAGACACACTGAGGGGTAAAATTGTGACACTTCTCCTATGAGCCATGCCCCCTTGTAAAGTCAGTCTTTGCCAGGTGCCAAAAAATGTAGCTTGGTAGCCTTATATCTAAATTATGCTTGCCAACACCTCCATAAAGTCTTGGAGGCTCCCGAAAAAATGAGAGACCTTTCAAGCTCCTGGAAGACTTCGCAAATCTTTTAAGCACCACAGAAGCCTCCCGCAAGCAGCAACTTTGGAGCAGTAGGGGATTCAAGAGATAACTCACTATTTTATAATAGAGGGACAATTTTTAAAAATAATCTCAGCAAATCGGCTCCCTCTTGACTCTATCTCGCTAACGCTACCAACTCTAGGTAGCGACCCTGTAAGTTAAAGTCGGACCATTTAACCAGCCAGGCTCCATGACTAGGGAGGAATATCATCCAAATTAGTTGCCTAGCACACGGCTGGGCTTCATGGGGAAAGTCATTTTCACTATAGCATTCCAAGGTATAGGGCAAACGTTCCAACGACTGCAAGTTCAAATCAACTAGGGCAGCTTAAAAAGTAAAATTAAAAATGTTTAAAAAAAAATATAAAAATCTAAACGTATGAACCATCCGACCTTTTCTAGGTAAAAAAACAAAAAAAACAAATCTGGTATCTGGTCGTGTTTGTAAAAGTCTGATTTGTCAAAAAATAAAAATTTCTAAACCATCTGTTAAACTCTAAAAAGAAAAATCAAATGCTGTTTTTGATATCCTCTAGGTCCGGAAAAATGCAATAAAAGGCGATCAAAACAATGCATGCCCCCTCCCCCTCAAACTGTATTAATAAAAACATCAGATTGGCATGCAAAAAGCAAGATTTCACCCAGCTCCATGGACAGAAAATGGGAAAAGCTAAAAGGTTTCAGAAAATGGCGACACAAACCAAAATTAAAGTGCAAAAAACCAGAAAATCGCGGGTCATGAAGGGGCTAAGGAGGCAGACAAGGACCAACATCAGTACAACTCTTGATATCGTCCCTTGTCTACCGCCTATAAAAATACCATTAATCACTAAAATATGCCTCAATGGATACTTCAGACATTTGTAGCTTGCGGTCTCCAGATTACTGTACACCTGGCAGTGCCCGCGATGGGCACAATAGTGGCGACTGTTACATTGCACCATTCCGCGAACATCGTTGACTCGGCAGCTTTCACAGATGACTAACGACTTTGCTCGGCCAAGGAATAAAATCTCTTTCACAGGAGATACTTTTGGCTCCAGCAGACTAAATCTAGATTTCTGGGAGGGCTTGTCAGTCGTTGATACCCCCTCCCTTCAAATGCACAAAAAAAGACCCTCCAGTAAACACTAAAGAGCAACTTTCTCTGCCAAATGCTTTCCTTATTGCTGTATTTGTTCACATATTCACCTTCTTACATAATTTAGGAGGCAAGGTACAAACCTCGACTTGTTTCCCTGGTGGAGGGTCTTTACAGACCTACCCGGATTTCAGACGTCTTGTGGCAAAAAAATAGTGAATTCAGCTTATTCCTTTTTTTTTTTTTTATTTTATCCATTCCTCTGGCTTCCTTTTGGCAAGGAGATCCAGAATGCAATTTCCTCTTTTGCTACTTTTTCTCATATTGCTCCAGGGAGCTGCGTCTATGTACAATGATCGGCATTGATTCGTGTCCCAGCCGC
Source organism: Oophaga pumilio (assembly GCA_009801035.1). Lineage (NCBI taxonomy): Eukaryota > Metazoa > Chordata > Amphibia > Anura > Dendrobatidae > Oophaga > Oophaga pumilio. The sequence goes on from VIAB01003311.1 coordinate 143,926, forward strand.
AAAACCATCTAGCGCCCACCATGCTCTTAGGGTTTGCCTATTCCTTAGATTCTTCTTGACCACTGATGGGTGAGTGTTTTCGGGGGCTGCGTCTGCTTATTGAGAACTGCAATTACATAGAAGTGTGAAACTGCACCAAACAATAATAACGGCCAAGTAGCAAAGCTTAGTGGCTGCCGTTTCCAGCTTCTTATTTGTTTGTTTGCTCCTTCGACCACAAAAAACGCAATGAAAGGAAATGTGGATCTTTCAGAGCGCCGGGGTCTACGAGACGATAAAATGTCTCATACAAAAAATTGTAACTGAGGTGAGAACAAAAAGGGGACTCCGAAAACCTTGGCAAAACATACATTGAAAAGCCAGCCGGGGACCTTGTATTTCAGATGACTAGTCCAAGGCAGGTCCCCAGCGACTTCTCATCGCCTCGCTCCCCCAGACTGAGAGGCCTCCCCTAGACAAACACATAGAGAAAGATGGTTTTTCAAAGTATTTTTCCTTAGAAACACTGCAGACTAAAATATACACGACCACAATAATGCAGCCAGATATGAAGTCATGCTGCTTTCGGCTCAGGCAGCATGGATCTCCTTTCAGGTTCAATTTCAAGTGTACCCATCATTTCAGGTGGCAGAGCTGTGATTTTTTTTGTACATGAAGAATAACATTATTTCTAGCCATTGTAGGACTTGTATCCTGCATTTTTCACCAGTTTTCCCCTCTACAGTATCTAGTTCTAATTTGCACTTGTTTCTAAGCCAGTAGGTCGAGATTACAGACTGGTGTCTCCCATACACAGCACACACAGACAT